>PVJA010018376.1:0-10130 GCA_004027025.1 Myocastor coypus | reverse complement strand
GATTCTGCAGGGTAAGGAAAGAGATTGTTTCTAGGATTAAATGATGCCATTCCACTGTCTGGGTTGGTATTGTTTTGTTTGTTTAATGGCTGGATTTGCCACCATCTCCAAGTTGCAGTGGTGAAGTCCTGACACAGGTAGATGTCCTCTGCCATAGCAGGTGGGGAATGTCCCTAGTGAAGCAGCAGTGGGGGACAGCATCAGCTGGGCACAGGTTGTCTGTAGTTTGACTGCTGTGGTGGTGGCAGCCTGGTTTGTAGCTGACCACGCACATGATGCCCCTTTAGCATTAGTGCTCTGGTGTTGGACAGTGTCATGCCACCCTGAGGTCTGTGATGGGTACCGGATGCCCATCTTGCTGCTTGCTATGGGATTTGTGGATTTGAATCTGAGGTTCTTCGAGGGCCCCACTCTGCCTGGTGGCTCTGTTAGCCTTTCACAGTAGGCCTGAATCTGCATCTCGCAGCCTCCCTGGAAGTACACCAACCCTCCTCACCTATTCTGTGGGTGTGGTGGGCAGGTTGAGAAAATTATGTGAGTGCAAGATGATACTTTTATACCTGTAATCCTAGCACTTGGGAGGCTGAGGCAGGAGGATCTATGTGAGTTTGAGATCAGCCTGGGCTACAAAAGTGAGCCCAAGGCCAGCCTGAACTGCATGGTGAGACTCTGTCTCAAAGAGACAAAAAAAAAAGATTACACTTTTATTTTTTTTTAATTTGGAGACTGAAAAATTTATGCTGGATTTCCTGATATGGCGCATCTCTATCAGTAATCATATTGCTATTATTAGCTAACATTTCTTGTTTTCTCTTTCTCTATGAATATTTAATATATGAATGTGTTAAAAAATACTCAGAGGGCTCAAAGCATGCAGTGAGAAGTCAGCCTGTCCCCTTCTCATGTTTGCAGCTCCTTGGGACTGCTGCTGGCTGGCACCCTCCATGGGTGGTGTTCATGCCTGCACAAGGCACCCTTGGGTGTAGGCCTCTCTCTGGCTGTGCTGCTGCATGTTTGTGTGTCTTGGAGAATTTTTGCAACATGGCTGTCTTTAGACACGATCTTGTATTGATGTCTTGTTTTTTTAAAAATAGTAGCACAGTACAGCTGTTAAAGTGATGGGGCCTTTTTCTTCACATAGCTTTTGCTAGGGAAGCTTGTAGTTAGCACCCTGGCCCCTTCTGTGGTGTGCATCCCTGGATGAGTGAGTGCTGGGGCGAAGAGCAAGAGCACTAAAGTTTTTCATTCAAGTGTGAAGTTGCTCACAGCCAGTTGGTCTGGATTTCACTGTCTCAGCCCCTATGACAGTGAATGGTGGGGTGGGGAAAGCACAGGGACAGGTTCAAGGTAGGAGATGGGTCTCTCTGCACTTGCATTTCTCCTGTAATAGTGGGACTGTGGGGTTCACAGGGGCTGATTGGGTGTTAGGCAGGCATTAGGTTGGGCTAGGCTCACTGGCTTGGCCGACCTGGGTCTTTAGTCTTAACCATCAGGCTACCTACCTCCACTGGCTATTTCTTCCACCTGCCTTAACAGGTTTGGGGCATTCTGTAAAAACCTAGTGAAGTGCTTGGTGAGTACAGTTCCTGGACAGTTGAATAACAGTTGAATGTAAGATTCTTTTTAAAATCTTTTTTTTTAAAGAATTTTTAATTTTTTAGCCAGGCGTGGTGGCTCACGCCTGTAATCCCAGCACTCGGGAGGCTGAGGCAGGAGGATCGGTGCGAGTTCGAGACCAGCCTGGGCTACAAAAGTGAGCTCAGGGCCAGCCTGAACTGCACAGTGAGACCCTGTCTCAAAAAGACCAAAAAAAAAAAAAAAGAATTTTTAAATTTTTAAGTTATTATTATATTATTATTATTTTTGTCTTTTTGAAACAGGGTTTCACTATGCAGTTCAGGCTGGCTTTGAGCTCACTTTGGTAGCCCAGGCTGGTCTCGAACTCACACTGATCCTCCTGCCTCAGCCTCCCGAGTGCTGGGATTACAGGCGTGCACCACTACGCCTGGCTTAAGAATTTTTTATTTTTATTTTTATTTTTTTCTTGTTTCAGAACTTTTGTTTATTTATTTATTTTTACAGCTGGCTCAGCCTGCCCTGAGGGCAGGGCCGGCATAGCATGTGGTGCTGGGGATTGAACCGTGGTCCCTGCAGCCGCCTAAGCATTCCTAAGCAGGCGCTTTAGACCACTGAGCCATCCTGCTGGGCCACATTTTTAAATCTTTTTGAGACAGGGTCTCAGCTATGCAGTTCCGGCTGGCCTTGAGCTCACTTTTGTGGCCCAGGCTGGTCTTTGCCATGCAGTTCAGGCTGGCCTTGAACTCACTTTTGTAGCCCAGGCTGGTCTTGAACTTGCACCGATCCTTCTGTCTCAACCTCTCAAGTGCTGGAATTACAGGCGCGTGCCACCACACCTGGCTTGTAAGATTCTGTTCCTACTTTTTTTTTTTTTTTTCTTGCCAGACAAATGCTTATTCTACTGACCTATCTCCCTGGCCCTTGTTGTTTTTTGAGACAGGGTCTTACTATGTAGTTCAGGCTGGCTTCAGACTTTTGGCAGTCCTCTTGCCTCAGCCTACCAAGTGCTGGGATTACTGTTCCACCATACCTGGCCTTTTCCACTGGCCTTTTTTTTTTTTTTTTTTTTTTTTTTTTTTTTTTTTTTTTTTTTTTTTTTTTTTTTTTTTTTTTTTTTTTTTTTTTTGTCTTTTTGAGACAGGGTCTTGCTATGCAGTTCAGACTGGCCTTGAGCTCACTTTTGTAGCCCAGGCTGGTCTCGAACTCACACCAATCCTCTTGCCTCAGCCTCCCAAGTGCTGGGATTACAGGCGTGAGCCACCACGCCCGGCTCCACTGGCTTTTGAATACAGGTAGCTTTTGAGGGAGAAGTAAGATTCATTTTAGAGAATGAACAGGAGGTGTGCACCTCCTTCCTTCACTGGCAGAGCCACCATCAGAAACACCTGTCCTTAGCCTGCTTGAGTTGGGCCCGCCCTGCTGTTTATCTCTCTGGCCCTTGGAGACTTGGCTTGGGGGTGGGACTTCGATTTGGGGCAGGTGTCAGTCCTCTGTAGGGAAGTCCAGGGTCTGCAGAGTGCAGTGGCTGGTCCAAGGTCACCAGGTGGGGATAGGGTAGAGGGGTGCCCTTGGGCTGTGGTTCAAAGCCTCTTGCAGACAGGTCCTTTTCATGCTATGAGGGAGGTGCCAATTGGAGCAGGCACACTGTTGCCACTGGGCTGTTGGAGCCTTGTCTGGAGCTTTGTCTGGAGCTTTGTCTGGAGCTTTGTCCTGCCTGCTCCAAGCCTCCTCAGAAAGCAGCCTTTGTGGCCTGCACTCCCCAGTGGGGCCTCACAGGCTGGCTTTTGTGAGCCTGTCTTGGTGCCAGGTTGAGGATCGGAACAGCTCCTGGGAACCCCACTCTGTTTTTAGGGTTTAGAGGGATGTATCTGTCATAGTCTATGGAAATGTGAGAGCTTCTCCCAGGAGGGAGGCCCGAATTCCTGTTCTCCTGTGCCTTGTGAATGCTGGCTGTCCCACCCTCCTAACTGGTTGGGGTGTCCTTGGGCTCTCCTGATGGCAGCTCCCAGCTGTCCCTGTGGGGTGAATCAGGATGCCCAGTCAGGACAAAGGCCCTCAGGTAGCACCCTGCCTTTTCACTCATTGGACTTTTTAGTAATGCACAGTGATGCTGACTGCTGAGTTTCTGCAGTGTCTTGATTATTGTCGTCTCCCCTTAAAGAAAAATTTTTTTAAATTTTTTAAACTTTGTTTATGTTATGGCCCACTCAGCCTGCCCTGAGGGTGGGGCTGGTGCAGCATGTGGTGCTGGGGATTGAACCATGGTCCCTGCGGTTGCCTAAGCTTGCCTAAGCAGGCGATTTAGACCGCAGAGCTATCTCACCGGCCCCAAGAAAGTGTTGTTATTGAGCAGTTTTATTTATTTCTGAGACCCCAGTGATTAGGAAAGTGTATGTAGGCGCTCAAAGGAACATGTTAGGGCACTCAGGATTGTCTCTTTAGAAGCTTTTTCTGTGTCCCTGTGGCTCAGGGCTCAGCCAGAGGTGGAGGGACTAGACTCTGGAGTGTAGTGAGGGGCGAGGGCAGGAGAAGAGGGGTGGTCTTTGTTGTTTTCCATACTCTTAAGATCTCAGCGGCTGGCCCTGTGGCTCTGTGCTGGTGCTGGGCCTTGTCCTTCTCCTGGGAGCTGGGGAGATGAAGGCAGGGCAGCACTCAGAAGTTTTTAACTTGCTGCAAGGTGCGGATTAGAGCCATGAAGCTGCACAGCAGAGTGCCATGTGGCAGGCCCAACCGGGCCACTCTGGTCTGCAGAGAATTCTCTGAGGAGGTGACATGTACTGAGAGGGCCTGAGAACTCCTTCTAGGAGCTGAAGAGCCTACAGGTTGGGCTCTGTCCCCTGCTAAGAGGCCACGCAGCATAGTTACTTTGGTTCTGTGTCTTATGTGCATGGTTCCAGGAGCCTTTCTGGGCTTAAGTGTAGCTGGTGTTGGAGAAGGCATTAGGGTGTCCATCCAGAGCCTGTTCCCGATAGCGGCTGCACCCCAGTGGAGCTGCTGTGTTCTGGGGGCAAGGACAGGAGGTCACATACTCCCTCTGCCTGCCACAGTCCAGTCCTTGTGTTCAGTAAATCACTTCTGGGCTGCCTGGTGGAGTGTTGGGCTGTAGGCCTGCCTAACTTGTCTGGAGCTCAGGGTAGTTCTCAGGTGCTCCAAGTGATGCATGGAAGCCCCAGCTGAAGCTTCTAGGCCTTGGCAGACATTTGTGTACCTCACACCAGCAGTGTCTGCCCAGTAACAGCCATGGCACTGGCGAGGATATGTACCCTTGGGTCCAGCAGTCCCAGAAGATCAAGGTTCTCCAGGAAAAGGCACTGGGAATCTCCTTGTGGAGTCTTCCTTTGGAGTCTTCTGGGAAACTGAAACTGTCATATCCTGAGTGTGTCACTCAGCCCCATCCCACAGCTGTGAGGCATGGGAAGCCCTGAGTTAAGCAAGTCTGAACTTAGGCTAAGCTGGCCTCTTTGCTGTGGGCTTCATGGGGACAGGGCCTGTTCATGAGGGAGTGTTGGAGGTGAAGGTTTGCAGGGCATCACCTGTCCTGAGAGATGCTAGCTGTAGAATGATGATTCCCAGGCCTCTGTCACTGGGGCCCACATCAGATACCCTAGCCTAGCTCTGGCAGCCCACTGAGTCACTGGAATCCATCGCTCAGCAGTACAGAGCAGAGGAGGGTCCTAGCTGCTGCTCAGCTCTGCCTGCTGGTTGCTACTTTTTTGGGAAACCATTTCACCCCATTTTGTGAGATTTCTTGCCTCTGGTTGCTGGTTTGCTCTGTAGAGTACTGAAAAGTAAGTAGATCTAGAGGCCTCAAAGGAGCTAGTTTTGCACTTGAGACATTGCTGGGGACCGGCCTGGCCAGATATGATGCTGATTATCAGGCCGGGGCTAGGGCGGGGAAAGATGATAACACAGCCTGAGGTGTTTTCCTTTGCAGTTTAACATGCAAACCCATGAGCCACTGTCTGCCTGCAGTCTGTGGAGCCCAAGTTGCGAATCCAGGACCTTGGGCTGTGGGTGCTGTTGCACCTTGCAAGGGCTGCGCTTTGCTTCCCTTCTGCTCCCTCGTACATGAGTGGGTCACACCAGATCACAGAGAACATCGAGCACTCTGCACAGGGCAGGCTTACCTCCAGCAAAGGTAATCTGCATCCAAAGGCTGGGGAGAGGTGAGTGTCGTGTCAGAGCTGGGATGTATCCTCAGGGTTGGTTGACTGCTGAAACCAGGATGTTTCCAACTTGCCAGGTCTCCTACTTCAATGTAAAAAGTAACCAGCATTGGCTTGACACCAGTTGGAGAAGAAAATCAAGTGGCTCTTTTCTGGGCATGCTCTGTGCTCATTTTTTGGGCCCAGAGGGGAGAAAGTTGGCTGAAATGGCAGTGAATTCGGAGCTCTGCCCTTGGCCAGCTGGTGAGGGCTGGCTGCCAGATGAGGATGCCTCCCCAGCCTCTGCTCTTCTGCATGAAGTGGGTGTAGCACCCCCTGGTGCTATTGAGCATGGCAGGTGCCTGATAAATGGCAGGGCCTTTGCCCTCCTGCACTCTACCAGTCTGGGAGTGGGGATCAGCTCACTGCTTCCTTCCTAGGATGGGAGAGGGGAGCAGATGGATGCAGAGGTGCAGAGAAAATGCTGGGCAGTGCTTTTACTTTTGTTTCTGCTGCATGCTGGGTTTCCATCAGCACCCCCTCCTGGGCCCCACCCTGGACACTTACTCTGGGTGTTTCCCAGTCTGCCCTCTGCCTAGGAAGGATTTAGAGCAGGCCTAGTATTTTCCTTTTAGAAAACACTGTGTTCATTCCTTCACATGCCTTTGCCACAAGTACTGAGTGCCTACTGCAAGTGAGGCATTCAGGAAGTGTTCATGTGTGTCAGGTGAGCCCTTCTTGGATCATTTAGCTGCAAGGCTGCTTTTCTTTTTTCTTTTTTGAGACAGGGTCTTGCTATGCACTCAGGTTGGCCTTGAGCTTACTTTGTAGCACAGGCTGATCTCAACTTGCAGTGATCCTCCTGCCTGAGTCTTTTGAGTGCTGGGATAACAGGCATGCGTCACCATGCCCAGTGAAGGCTGCTTTTTAGAAGGCTGCTTTTCCTGTGTAGGTCCACATGCGAGGCTGGGTGTTTCTCAGAGCCCTGGGCCCAGGGTTTCTTTAGGAGGAAGTGACTTGAATCTGCGGGTTTCTCTTTGGGTAGAATTTCCTCCTTGCCCTGCACCTTCACATCTTACAGAGAAAGGGACAGAGGCTCCAAAGGATCAAACAGTGAGGCCCAAGTTGTAGGGTGGCAGGGGCAGCTCAGAGTTGAAACCAGCCCAGGGACATGAATATCTGCTTGCTTTGAGGTTGTTATGAAAGCCTTAACGTTTGTTATGGGATCCTTGAAAAGGCCTGTGGTGCCGCCCTAGAACAGGCCTGGGAAGCGGACATTGGGTCCTATCTGTTTTTTTTTTTTTTTTTTTGTGTGTGTGTGTGTGTGACAGATTCTCATTCTGCAATTCAGGCGGCTTTGAGCTGACTTTGTAGCCTCAAACTATGACCCTCCTGCCTCGCTCAGCCTCCAGAGTGCTGGAATTACAGGCATGTGCCACCGTGCTCCGCAGGTCCTATCTGAAAGAAGCTCAGCTTCTTGTGCTGTTTCTTCATCTTAGTCCTGAGCCAGGGCCCAGGCCATGGTGTGAGCTCAAGGAGGTGCTTTGGGGAGGTCCCCTTGCTGCTGTAGAGAGGGCTGAAGCCTTGGGGTGGGATAGGCAGTCCACAGCCTCCTCATGGTTTTTATAAGTCAGTGTGGAACATGTTCCTGTTTAGTGTGGGGGATCCCACAGGATCCCTCTTCTACAGTGCATATTTGCAAGTCCACAGAGTTGTTTCAGTATGAGTAGTTAAAGTGGAGCAAAAGCATTTAGCCCTGGAGGTCACCGCCCCTATTTATAGAGCTGCAGTTTCCTGCTAACCCAGCATTCCATAGGGCACTGAGTCCATCTATGGAAGCTGAAGCTCACGGAAGGTAAGCGACCTTCCTGGAGTTTCATAGCTGCTGCTTCCTGGGCTTGGACGTCTGAATGACTCCAGTGCTTATGCTGTTGGTCATTATAGAGGTATTTTTCCTTTGTAAATGAAGACAGAGGTTAGTTCCTTTTCTTGTCACTGGGACCCTATATCTGACACCCACAATTTAAAGGAGCAAAGCTTTATTTCGGCCTGTTGTTTGCAGAGGCTTTCAGTGCACAGTCTGGCTCCCAGGCAGGGCAGCATGGGAGAGGAGAAGTAGCTCATGGCATAGTGGCCAAGGAGCAGGGAGAGCCAAGGGAGACACTGAACGGGAGCCGGAACCTTCCGGGTCACCCTCTGCTTCAGCCAGACCCCAGCTCCTAGCAGCAGGTCAGCCCTAATGTCTTTATAATCCAGTCCCCTTCCAAAGATCCTGCTTGTGATCACATAGAGCTTTAGGTTTACATCCAGATATAAACAGTAACATTTTGCCTCTGGTCCAAAAGAGTCACTCTCATCTCTTCATGTAAAATGCACTTAGCCCAACTCCAAGAGTTGCCAAATTCCTAACAGTTTCAGCAGTGCTAAAGTGCCCAAATCCAGGGTTTCCTGTGAGACCCAAGGCAGACTCTTAGCTGGGAGCCCCTGCAAAAGTGAAGAAAAAATTAAAATCTTTCAACATTCAGTGGCACAGGATAAACATTCCAATTCCAAAAGGTAGGAACAAGGGGGATGGAAACCAACTGGACCAAAATCAGACGGAAAACATGAAGTCCAGTAGCTCCACAGTCAGCACCAGAAGTAGGTCGTGACAATGTGATGTGAACTCAGGAGGACAGGGTCTTTTGTGTTTGGGACCATTGCTGTCCCTGGCCAGGATGTGCTATGTTGTCTATAGGCCTAGGTGGTTGGTGTGTCTTCTTCAATCCCAGGGATCTTCCTTTGAGCTTTGGTGGGAGTTCTGTGGATTTGGAGTGTTCCCCTGGACAGAATTAGGGAGTGGGTGGGAGCCATTTGGGATGTAGGCAGTTCTGTCCATGCCTCTGACTCAGGAGTAGGCTGTGGCTGTGCAGAGAATGTGACCAGGGGACCATACACTGGCAAATCCTCCTGTCCTTGCCCTCTCAATTAGCCAGCAAATCTGGTGAGTGGTTGAGGTGAGGTTAACAGTCTAAGCAGCAGGTTGATCGTTTGGCTGATTCCTGTAAGTCCTGGCATGTGATGGAACCCCAGTGCCACCTGCATCCAATGATAGAGAGGATTGTGTTGCCTCTTCTAAGTGTAGGACTGTGGGGAGCACTAGCTTCAGACACAGGTGGTCCCAGGGGCTCAGGTGGTCCTCAGGTCCTAGTATTTCTCTGCTCCCCTCATCTCTTCATGTGGGCCTCGATCTCAGGCTCAAGTGGTACAAGGTGGGTGCTCACTGCTGAATGCTGAGCTGAGCCGGCACTGCCTGAGTTCCTTGTAGCATAAGTCCCTACTTCTATTGACCTGCGTGACGCTCTAAGCTGTGTTCTTTATACTCCACTTTCACAGCTAAACCTGCCTGGAGTAACACGGATGGTGGATAGTAGAGCTGAGTTTCAAAGTTTCAAAGTTGGGCTTGTCGGTTTTTCTCTGTCCTCAGGCCCCAGATGCACAGGGGCTGGGATTTGTTTAGTTTTGTCAGTGGAGTGTTGCCTGACTCTAAATCAGTCATCAGGGGCAGGGGCTGCTGACTGCCAGAAGAGGATAGCTGTGCCCTGTTCTTACTGCACGGTCTGGGTTCAGGCAAAGTAGAACCCTGGGAGGCTGGGGACTATTCCCCAGTGGATAAAAGTGGTTGCTGAGAAGAGACTGAGGAACTCCCTAATTCTAGACGTTAGTGGCCAGTGGGGCTGGGCTAGGGGAGCTCTTATCTGCTACCAGCTCTGTTCTGGGATTGGGGATAGCTGGGAGGTGGGCCTTAGAGTTTGTATACATTACCAGAAGCTAGGATGCTGTTCTGAAAACTGGCCTAGGGAATGCACCCTACAAGTGCATGCGCAGGGCTCCTGGCCTTCTTTACTTAAAGAAACTGAGGACCAGGATATAGCTGAGTGGCCGAAGCACCTGCCTGGCAAGTGCAAGATCTTGAGTTTGATCCCCTGTACAAAAAAACAAAACAAAACAAACAAACAAACAAAACTCCAAAACACAACTTTGGTTTATTCTGGGCCCAGAGGCAGGGTGAACAGGCTTCCTGGAGAAGACAAGGGTGTCCACATGCCTTGAAGATGCAGTTTACGGGGCCTTAGGAAAGGCAAGGCTGCCTAGAGCTCAGGTGAAGGATGATGTCCTCCTTGCCACGTCAACCTTCGGGTTTGACCCTGAAGTGTTTTAGAGCACAACAGTCTCATGCTATGTGGACTCAGCTAGCCTGTTTTGGGTTCTGACTGGCTCCTGAGGGTTGAGATGTCTTTCTATTGGGATCCTGGAGGACTTAGGGAGCCAGCAGTAGCTATGATCATTCAGTTGGGGGTGGTTGGCACTGGAGTTAGGGCCACTGCCTTGTGAAGGACTCAGCTTCAGATTCTTTTTTTTTTTTTT
>PVJA010018375.1:0-40136 GCA_004027025.1 Myocastor coypus | reverse complement strand
TTTAATTTTTATTTATTTATTTATTTTCTTGTTTCAGAACCTTTGTTTGTTTATTTACTCATTTTTATGGCTGGCTCAGCCCGCCCCAAGGGCAGGGCTGGCGCAACATGTGGTGCCGGGGATCGAACCGCGGTCCCTGAAGCTGCCCGAGCTTTCCCAAGCAGGCGCTTTAGACCACTGAGCCATCCTGCCGGGCCCCCAAGTTTAAAACTCTTCCGAGGGTGGAATATCTCTTGTATCCCCATTTTCTTCCTTTCCACTAAATGCTGTCATGTGCCTTTTAAAAAATCATTTCATTTCCCCCTCTGCTGAAAAACTTCTTTGACAGCCGGGTGTGGTGGCACACACCTGTAATCCCAGCACTTGGAAGCCTGAGGCAGGAGGATCGGTGCGAGTTCGAGACCAGCCTGGGCCACAAAAGTGAGCTCAAGGCCAGCCTGAACTGCATAGTGAGACCCTATCTCAAAAAAAAAAAAAAAAAAAAAAAAAAAAAAAAAAAAAAAAAAAAAAAAAAAAAAAAAAAAAAAATTCTTTGTCCTTTTCTCAAGTTTTGACACCAACAAATTCTTAATTTTCCTTCATCCTGGAAAAGCTTTATTTATTTATTTTTGTCTTTTTGAGACAGGGTCTCGCTATGCAGTTCAGACTGTCAGACTGGCCTTGAGCTCACTTTTGTAGCCCAGGCTGGTCTTGAACTCGCACCGATCCTCCTGTCTCAGCCTCCTGAGTGCTGGGTGGAAAAGCTTTACTTTCCCTTTACTCTTTCTCTTTCTCATTTATCTCAGGTCAGAAAAGTACACAAGACACAGTGCTGCTATGTGGCCCCGCCAGTCCTGGGTCCCTAACATCACACATTCCCCTTTGCAAGTTTCGGAGCACCCTCAAGCTGCCCTTTCAGCTACCCCCAGGGATGGCAGTGCTGTTTTTCAGGTCAGAGAAGAAACAGGTCTGTATTTCCTTGAGGAGAACACAGACCCTGTGCTGTTTTTCACAGATGTGAGCTTCAGTCTGCCCACCCTGTTCTTAGCAGCCTGGTCGGAGCACCAAGGCCTATCTTAATTTTGCCTCAGCATCCACAACACTACCTTCTACACAGTGGCTGTTGCATAAATATTTGTCAAGTGAGTGACTGGATGGATGAACTTGTCAATAGGCTCCCTGCCAAAATTGTTAGTTTTTTATTGGACCACAAAACACCAACCCAGGTGAACATGGCCAATGTTTGTTGGTCTTCTGATTCTCCTTTCCTGGCACCATCTTGCATAACCTGCCTCCCCACAGCATGCGGATGCACACGCTCTGAAGTTCTCTCCATCCCAAGTCCTATGGGCCGTTTGCTCTCCTGCCCGCCTCAGACTGGGGCCCAGATGAAGACAGACCTCTGTGATCTCCCCTTGGCTCCCTTCTCATTCATCTGTGTTCTCTCCTCCTCTCCAATCTCTTTCGAGCCTTTCTTGACACAGCACTTCTGATTGAATGACTGGCTGCTTTTTGATCAAAACAAAATTTGACTAGCTGAGCACTCATTTTTACAATAAGGGAACATCGGTCTCACATTCCCCTACCACCCTTCCCATGACTCTACCACTGACAAAAAAACAGCACACACTTGAGCTAACCCTGGATTTCTGGTCCATCACAGACTATACATTCCTAAGAGTGTGGATTTACTCAGCTGTGGACCCAAAGTGTCCCTGCCCTGAAGTCACTGAGCCTATTCTGAAACAAAACTGCAAAACAGAAAGCACTTGAGACCAGAGGGCATATACTTTCATATTCTGGGCAAGGACCACACTGACAAGGGCAGAGCCGCATGGAGATTTGTGAAGCTCCATCGAGATCCGTCAAGGATCAAGCTGTGAGGAACTCAGGTCTGTCATGACTTGGGTGTGAGGAGAGAGGAGTGCAAGCCGAACAGCCCAGTGCCTGGTGAACCACGTGGTGATGTAGTATGAGCAGTGGTCTCTAATGAACCTTGGCTTAGGAAACAAGGTAAAGAGGCTGCCTTTGGCAAAGACATTGTTACTGAGTAAATTATTGTGGGCCTTGAGACTTTTCATAGACCTCACCCATTTCAAATGAGCTCAAGGTTAATTTCTGGTTCATTTCCTATGTCCCTGATCTGATGCCAGGTAAGTTAGCAAAATAAAATACCCTTTACATTTTTTTTTTTTTTCAGGCTCAAGATATGAAACATTCCTTTTACTCGTGTTTGGAAAATTTTCTGCTAGTACTTCTGCAGATAGTCTTTTTATGTCATTAGTGCCGCCTCCTGCTGCTTCAGTGACAGCTACTATTCTTATATTACTTTTCTTTGCATCTTGTAGTTATTTCCTGGTTCCTTGTTAGTTTTAAGACATACTCTATTTCATGCTCATTAGCTGCAACACTGTCTTTGAGGTCTGAAGGTCTATCTTCAGGTTCATTCAGGTGGCTTTGCCAGCTTTCAATGGAGTTCTTAACTTCCTAAATAGCTGTTTGAATCTGTTTCACGCATCCTAGTTCTTTACTGTCCTTTCAGTGTTTCCATCATTCTCTGTTCTCCTCTACTTTGCTATCTATGTCTTCGTTAGCTACGCTTATCCATTCTTTCACAATTGTTATCCTTTCTTCTTGGCCCTGAGAGATTACGTCTGCTCTTATTTCTTCTATAGCCTGACGGACTTATTTTTTTACTTCAGTTGCTATCATTTCAGAGGTTTCAGGTGTGTGATGTCCAAGTTCTTGGATGTCATTGTCTCCTCCTGGACAGAGTCCCACAGGCCTCCCCAAGTCTGCCAAATTTCCTAAGTGGCTCCAGGAAAGTTCAGTGTCTGCGTGTATTGGGCCCATAGATTGCAGCTCTTCTGTGTGCCACAGGCCATTCAGAGTCCACCTAAGTCCTTAAAAGTTTCAACTCGCGCCAGGAAATGCTCCCTGCCTGTGTGCTGGGGGCTAAGGAAGGTCAAAGCATACCGGAGGAGCCCAGCAGGCTGCCCAGAGTCCATCAAACTTCTTTGAAACATTCTTTGTAGTAGCAAATACTTTTTTTTCTAGAAACAAGCCTAGAAATGAGGAAAACTTATGCAAAGTGGCCCTCTTGCCACATAAATTATCCTACCGACCCTTCCATCCACCCCAGGCAATTCCAAACAGTTACGGTTTATACCCAAGATGTCACTCCCAAATCTGATGTTTGGAAGATGCTTGGATGGTGGGGATGCTGTCTTCCATGGAGCAATCTATTAGTGAGTTCAGCAGCTGACTGTGTGGCTAGGAGATGGGACCCGGTCAGAGGTGGTCACTGGCGATGTTGTCCAACTTGTCCCCAGCTCCCTCCTTTTCCCTCTGCATCCTGAAAGCCATAGGATGAACAACTGCCCTATTCTGAGACCTTCTCCCATGCTGCTTTAGCCCAGAGCCAACAGACCATGAAAGAAATTCATGATCCAAAATAAACCTATCCTTTAAGTTGTGGGTGCAGACACTTTGTCCCCGGATGGGCAGTGACAAACACGTCCACTCTTCCGCAATGCCCCAGCTTCCTCAGGGCTGGCTCTTTCTCCAAATTCATCTCATTACCACCACCCATGCCAAGAGTACCAGACGGTCATACTAACAACTATCAGACTTCACCTTGCTGTTAAATTTGCTCAATTAGAGGCCAGGATGTGTTTCAGTGGGAAATGTTACATTTGAAGACTCTAACAATATCACACAACTAGCAGAGAAGAATGGCTGACAGAACCCCTAAGTAGGGCACAGATTCACCACCTGGCCACATCCTCTTCCTAGCCCTGGAAGGCTTCAGGATTTGTGTTGTTGTTGTTTTCTATATCTCCCCTTCAGGTATCACCAAAGATTTCCTTGCGTTATAATATACAATGTTCTTATGTGCTAACTTCACCTCCCTAGTGAGATTACAAATGCTAAAGGGAAACGGTATGTTTATCACTCTTTTGCAATTCTGTCCTTTCCTACCCTTTCCAGCATACCAAACTTCCCTTCCTTTCACTATGCCTGCAGCCAAACGCTGGGTGGCATGACACAAATGAACACGCTACCATTGGTTGAATAGTTGCTATGTACCCTCTCTGAGCTAAACACTATACTTTTATGATAGCCCCAGCCACCGTGTGGCTACAGAATTATCATGCCCATTTCATACAGCAGCAAACTGTAGCTCAATGAATGAAAGCAATTGCATAACCCAGCTGGGAAGGTCTAGGATGTGAACTCAGCTCTTCCCTTCTTTGAGCTCACATTTCTTTTGATTCATGACAGTCTGTCTATAACTAGGGAGCATGCCTGACTACCTGCCAGGATCTGCAAGTAGCTGCTAGTCCCAGCATGGCTTGCAGTCGGCCTTTGGATGGAGAATAAAGTCAAGAGAAGAGGAGCTAGAACATACTATCCATGTGCAGTGACTTTGCCCTCTGGGAGCTATTTTTCAGGGTCTAGAGACATTTTTGATTGCTAGAATGAAGGAAGGAAGCACTCCTGGAGTTCGATGAGTAGAATCTCAGGCAAGTTTGAAACGTCCTACTGTGCACAGTGTAGGGAATTATTCTACCTCACGTGTCCCTAGAGCTGAGGCTGAGAGCCCCTAAGGGGGGAGACCCCACCTACCTGCAAGCTACCTCCCCAATGGCTCCCATGAGAAATCCTAACAGGGAGTGGGTTATGGTCATGCATTTGACGGCTAGATTGAATTCATGTTTATTTCATTCCCAGAGCCTTATCATCCCCTACCAATTTTCAGGCTCATCTTTAATGGTCCATATTATTTGTCAAAGATGATCGTGTAAGCAATTTCTAATTCTCTCCATCTTATTTAATGTAAAAGTAGCAAGCCAGCTGGGGTGAGATTATCCATCGTCTTGAGGTTATACTCAATCCAAACCTTTCTGACCGCCGGCCAGGAGACTATTTGAATACTTCTCAGGGTAAGAGCACTTATGGAAGGAAATTTGCTCTCATATTTCAAAATGCAGCCTTGGGTTTAATTTGTCTAAACCATTTTCTCCAGTTACTTGGCCAGATAGCACATGCTAACTAAGCCGACCATCATCTCACAGCCACAATGCTTCAGTAGCTCCAATACATCTTTAGCTCATCTAAGACTAATGCTATTTTTAGAGTTAAGCTGTCAGTCCCTACAAAAGCACTGGAGTCACATAGGTCACTTGATTAACATTTAGGAATGGCTCCACCAAAAGATATCAAGGACTCTCTAAGTCATGAGGTATGAAACTAAAAAAAAAAAAAAAAAAAAAAAATTCAAAAGAGGGATGATTTCAAGCAAAGCTGAATCCAGGTGCTCACCAGGGCTTGCCAGGAATTGTTCTCTCTATCTATATTATTGTATGTTCTAATCCAAAGAAAAAAGGGCATGCTGCTTGTCTAATAGCTAATATTAATAGTTTGTTGCTGGATGAATCATAGATGCTCCTTTGTGAACCCACAAGATGTTCCACCTGCCTAGGGCCTCTCTGGCACTGCCAAAGGGAGAACAGGAAGGTGAATTGCAGAAGCCAAAACTACGGGTGACCAAATCAGAGTAAAATCTCTCCTTCCCACTCAGTATAGGCTTGAATCTGAAGAACCAAGCCCACAATAGGAGTTCTCTCTGGCAGGATGAGGCTGGCCCAGGCTTATAGGGTGATTGTGCACGGGCTGCATTTCCTCTGAAAACTCTGACAGTCTCCCCCACTGTGGTATTTCTCTGCAGACACCTTGAACACCTGCCTCAGGGTTGTTGTGCTTTGTGTATAGGTGTCCCCCCAAAGCCTCATGCTGTCCTGGGGCTGCTTCTGGAATTTGTAATTGATTATTGTGGAAATGGGTGCTGCCCCTCTCCTGGAGCAGGTGATTTGCATTTCAGTGTAAGGCAGGAAGAGAACTTACCTGCTTGAGCTGCTGCTAGCTCTCTTCCTGCACTCTTGCTCTTATCAGCCACCATGAACCGATGCCCTCTGCCATGTGCCTCTCTGCTGTGGAGCCAGCTCAATATGGCCTGAAACCTCCAGTAAATGGGAGCTAAATAAACCTATCCTTCCTTCACTTTGAGTGTTGGGTACTTGTCCCAGCAAGGAGACACGAGTAACTAAGCCACTCAGAGACCAAACGTGTCACCAAATGCAGCACCAGAAGGGCGAGCACAGGGACAGCTGAGTTTGTCTCCTGGTGCCCATCTTTCTTCAGTACCACTTAGGAAGATGCGCTGCGCCCATACATTTCAATCAACATAAATCAGTCATTACGGTAGGCTCACAAGAATACCCCTCTTCGCCCAAAGGGTATGGTGCAAAGGACAGCAGCCTGAAGGAGCCCTCCAGTGCCTGACGAAGATGGACAAGGTAAAGGAACAGAGGGGAGAACGTGTCACCAAGCCAGACAGATGCGTCTCTTCCCTATACGGGAAAACTGGGTGCAGTGTGGAACTGTTATCAATATTATGATAAAATTATATTCTTTGCAGAAAGCATGAAGCCTGTAATTGTTGATTTCATCCACTGACGTGGCCCATCGTGGACATGCACATTGGTCAGGCTCTTGGCATTCCTGACCAGGGTTGGCTAGAAATACCCGTGTGCCTATCATAAAAGCAGGGTCGGCGTGAGCTATGCAGCATGTCATTTATGAGGGCTGTAATTGTGTGACCAAACAGTACGTGTGCAAATCTGAGCAAAATCACTTCTCCTGTGCCAGCCCTGAAAGATGTGATCTTTCTCTGGAAGTGACAGAGCATTAAATGGTGAAGCCTCTGCTTTCTCACAGGGGAGACCCATTACTCAAAAGCTAAAGGTGACAACACATGCTTACGTGTGAACCAGAGCCTTAGCGCTGAATAGGTAATTAATAAAATAGAAGAAAGAAAGCATTTTGAGCATAGCCCAAAGATAAAGAGAGACAGATAATGTGTATACGTGTTAAAAGACATACAAGATGGATTGAGAACACTTAACACAAAAATGAATCCAAGTTATAGAAGGCGATAAAAACAAAGTGACGAGCAGTACTATTCATGAGATAAGGCTACCAACTTTCAGACTTAAGATATATCATACATGCAACAGGGGAAACTGCAGAAACCTAGAGAAAATGAAGCAACCTGAAAAGCAGGTAGGAATAATGGTGCAAGAGTTGAAGGCATGGGACATGACCGGCCATGACCTGTCCACTGCAGAGATTTGTTAACCATGGGCACAGAGCAACAGCCCTCCAGCCTGGAATCTGATACCTATCTTCTAGTACAAGATCAGGCCAGACAGTCTGGATCTAATTTCAGAAAGGAGATAGATAAGACACTAACCATTAATTTTGTAGCCTCCATGCTCTTGTTCTTGCACTGGCCTGTCCCATATGCAGGGTAAATCTTTTTCCATCAAAGCAGCTTTTCTCATTGAGAACATTTTTCTTCTTCTTTCTGTCCTAAAATAAATGCTAGACTTTTACATTCACTAACTGTTCTGGCCAGTTCTTAGCACAGGACATCCAGAGCCTAGAAAGCACTGCTGGTCACTCTAGTACCTAATGACAAGAAGTATCTATGGCCTGAGAAACCACAATCTTGATAACTCCTTGGTGCTGGGTAGAGTGAAAGACTCAGACAAGTTGCTGTAAAATTTGAAATCCATTACCAAGGAAAGAATCTCTCAAAAATGATGATAAAGTAAAGGTGTAAACAAAAATAGGTACCTATGAAATGGGAACCTAAAAATTTCCTTTAAAAGGTAAATCAAAAAAAAAAAAAAATGTATGTTGTACAGAAGAAAAAAAAAAAATCGATGATAACCTGATGTAAGAAATGAAGAGTAGGTGACAACTGTTTTGTCCTGAGGAACCCAGATGACTAACCCATTCCCCTCTACCTCCAGATTATGCCACTAGAAGATAACAACCATAGGACCCAAACTAAGATGCACACGGTGGACAGACAAGGCTCAGGGGAGGGAAAAGTCTGAATAATGAGACAACAAAATGGTAAACTAGGTGAGCCAATTTTGTGGTTAGCAATAAGCACACAGAGAATATAAACAAGTGGGTAGGATTTCCCCTTCTTTTTAACGATATTTTATTTTATTTTATCTTGTTTTGTCTTTGTTTTTATTTTACTTTCCTTCAGCCTTTTCTTTTTCCTTCTTTTTTTTGTTCTCATCCCATCCACCAAACCCAGGAGCAAAGCTTAGATAGTGCCTTGGATACTCCTTCATTCTTTTCTAACCCATTCTCTACTTAGGCAAATCTTATAGGACCATCCTTTGTCGGCAAACTTGGTTCAACTTCCTTTCCAGTTATCTCTCTCTTAGACACAATCCTCCCTACCATACCACAGGGTAAATCTACTCTTGCTATGAGAAACTTTTTTCATACAAACTTTTAATTTATAACTACCTCTGTTATATACCTATTGACTTTGTTCCTATGGTCTAAAGTACAAAACCAATAGTTACCACAGGTGATTAATTTTTAAATTGTGCTTAATGCTATTATAGTACTGCTAATTGTACTACTGCAGCAAGGATGCCATATCTGTTGTAATCAGTTATTCCCGCTTGTGTGACAAAATTGGGAATCTCTGGGGTAATAAGCTCACCATACCCCTATACCAAAAGGTTGGTGTCTGAGCCAAACAAAAGCCAACATGCCACTCTCAATTAATTGGGAAGGTAGTATCTTGGAACAGATGCGAACCAAGACTCTCCTACAAACAAAAGATAACCCTGAGAGGCCTGGGGAGATAGCTCAGGGGCAATTGCAAGGGCCTGAGTTCAATCCACGGTTCTGAAAAAAACAAAAAAAAAAAAAAATCCCTGAAGAACATACATTTCCTACTGTTATGGTTTATGTTTAGTTGTCCCCCCAAAGCCTCATGGAGTCATTGGGCAGGGACGTCTAGAGTTTGAGACTTGATCCATGATCCCTGGGATTATAGGTTTTAGTACTGATGGGATTATGGGTGGAAGTACTTCTGGGATTATGGGTGTAGCTTAGGGCGGGAGCTAAGGCGGAGAGCCTGAATGTAATATAAAGAGAGACAGAGAGACAGACTGAAGCTCAAGCTGTTGCTGTTGCTCTCTGCTGCCCTGTTCGGTTGGCCACTTCTGCCACCATTTTGTTGCTCTTCTACCGCCATGAACTGGATGCTCTCTGCTCTGTTCCACTCAGCCTTGGGCCAGCCGAATATGGACTGAAACCTCCACAAACTGTGAGCCAAATAAACCTTTCCTTCCTTCATCTTGAGTGTTGGGTATTTGTCTCAGCAACGAGTAAAAAGTAACTAATACACCTACAGAGGCTCTGATACTAGTAATATAAGTAGCTACTAACAATACTCACACGGATCATCACAGAAAAAAAAAATATTTTTTGAAATAGAAAATAAGAAGATGAAGTAGCAAAATGAAATCTCCGATTTCCAGACTATTGAGAACAAGTCCAGGAGACATTTACATAGAAGAACTTGGAATCACAGACTTGAAGTTCCTGAAATGATAGCAAGTGCAGTAAAGAAAAAATTCCATGAGGCTATAGAGGAAATTCAAATCAAAAACAGTCTCGTAGGTTAAAAAAAAATAAGTCGCAGGTATAATGAAAGAAATGTTAAGTAGGTATGAGGAAGACATAGATAAAAGAACAAAGGAGCATGAAAATGATAGAAACTTTGAATGAACAATATAGGAAAAAAACTAGAATGCATGAAACAGATTCAAAGAGATATTCTGGAAATTCAAAATTTCAGTGAAAGCTGGCAAAGGCACTTGAACAAAGGTAAAGATAGACTTCTAGACCTTGAAAATAGGTTTTCAGCTAGCAATCATGAAAGGAAAAAACCTATTTAAATGACCAGGTAACCAGGATATAACAATGCCACAGCTGCAAGATCATGCAAAAAAAAAAAAAAAAAAAAAAAAAAAAAAAAAAAAAAAAAAAAAAAAAAAAAAAAAAAAAAAAAAAAAAAAAGGCTGCAGAGATAGCTCAGCAGTCTAACTGCCTGGCTAGGCAAGCACACAGACCTGAGTTCAATCCTGGTATCATATGCCATCCCGGCCCTGCCCCAGGTGCACAGTCAACCACCAAGACCAGGTGTGGTGGTGCATGCCTCAAATCCCAGCACTGGGGAGGCTTAAAAAGGAGTATCACTATGAGTCCAAGCTCCATAGTGAGACCCTGTACCAAATACACTTTTAAAAAATCATGCAAAATATATACATAAAAATGATATTGCCAATGAAAAAGCAGCTGCAAACACAAATGACATAAAAATACTATTTGAAGAAGTAGTAGCAGAAAATTTCCCAAGCATGAGAAAAGATTCTGACATACAGATAAGATAGGCATATGGAACTCCAATGAGCCATAAGCAAAATAAACCTATACTCACATATATATTAAGATCCAAGAACAGAATATTAAAAGTTGCTAGAAAAAAGAAATGTATCATCTATAAAGAAAAGCCCATTAGAACCACTGCAAACTTTTCAACACACACCATTAAGTCAAGAAGAGTGCAGAGTGAAGTCTTTCCAAGTCCTAAAATCAAACCACATCAAGCCTAGATTGATGTATTCACAAAACTATCTTTCAAAATTAATGGAGAAATAGGATACTTCCATGACAAAATAAAACAACTGAAGAAATTCACAAGCACAAAATCACGCTACAAAGAGTAAAAAATTAAGCAGAGGGGAAAGATCAAGAACCAACAGCAGGAAAACAACATGACAAAGATAAGCTAATAAATATCAGCTACAGCCATCAACATAAACGGCCTCAATTCACCAACTGAAAGAAACAGACTTGGGATAAGTACCTACCTAGCAAGCTCAAAATCCTGAATTTGATCCCCAGTTTAAAAAAAAAAAAAAAAAAAAAAACCTAAAACTAAAAGAAATTGACTAGCAGAGTGGATCAAGAAACAAGCTCCAACAACAAACAATATGTTGTATACAATAAATAGATATAACTCAAAAGGAAACTTAGACCTGGGTCTATAACTCAGTGGTACTAGCCCCCATCTGGAAAAGGCAAGGTCCTGAGTTCAAGTCTCACTACCAAAAAAAAAGGAAATTTACAGACTGAAAACCAAAGGACAGAAAACAGTATTCCATGCAGTAGGACCCGAATAAAGGATGTTTTGCAGACAACATGAACTTCAACCCAGGAATGATCAAAAGTGATATGAAAGTTACTACATACTTGTTAGGGGAAAACTGCAAGAAGATGAGATAACAATCATAAATATATATGTATCAAATAAAGAAGCACTAAGCTATACAAGACAAAGATTTATAAACACAAAAAGGCAAATAAGGGATAACACAATTTTGTAGGAAGAGACCTCAACAACTCATTATCACAAAGAAATAAACTGCACAAAATATCAGCAAAGAAATAACAAAATGGAATCAAACTTGTGAAAAAAAAAAAGGACTTAGTAGATGGTTTCAGACTGTTCCACACAACCTCATCAAAATACATATTCTTCTCAGCTGAACATGGAATGTTCTCTAAAATAGATCATATACTAACCTATAAAACATGCTTAGGTAAATGCAAAGAATTTTGTTATTCTATGCATATTATGTGACTATAAAACAATAATGTTAGAAATTAATGAGAAAAGAAACTGCAAAGTCTCCTTAAACACATGAAAATTAAATAATATCCTAATACATAAACAATATCTATAACTAAATGAGAATTCAGATAGGACATTCCTAAAGTTAAGGCATACGAAGAATGCAGTCTTTTTTTTTTTTTTTCTTTATTTATTTTTTTTTTTGTCAGAACCAGGGATCGAACTCAGGACCTTGCATTTGCCAGGCAGGCACTTATGCCTCTGAGCTATCTCCCTGGCCCCCTAGAATGCAGTCTTAAGAGGGAAATTCATAGTGGTGAATGCTCACATCAGGAAATGAGAACATGCACAAATAAGATAATGTTACACCTGAAGCTTCTAGAAAAAGAAGAGCAAGAGAAACTCAATGACCATATTAGGGAATAAAGTCTAAAGATCAGAGCAGAAATTAACACAACAGAGACCAAGAAAAAAACAAAAGAATTAATGGATTCAAGAGTTGGCTCTTTGAAAGAATAAATAAAATTTATAAACTCTTAGACATCCTTATCCAAAAAAAAGAACACTCAAATTCGAGCATTGAGGTATGATAAATATGAAATCACTACAGATCCTGGGAAAATTCAAATCATCAATACCTAATTCAAAGATATTTACTCCTATAGGATGGAGAATAGAACTGGAAAGATTACTAGATCTATATGAATTATTAAGCTGAATCAAGAAGATAAAAAATTCTCAATAGCCACATATCAATTAATGAGATTGAAAGAGCCAAAGATAAAAATCACATGAACATCTCAATAGATGTAGAAAAAGCTGTCAAAAAAATCCAACACTCATTAATGACAAAAAAAAAAAAAACCCTACAAAAAATCAAAATAGTTGGTCTTTACTTCAGCCTAATTAAAGCTATCTATGAGAAACCAACTGCCAACATTATATCAAATAGGCAAAACCTGAAAGCTTTTAATCTAAAATAAGGAACAATATGAGAATATCCACTATTACCACTCATTTTCAATATGTTTCTAGAAATATTAACCAGAGCAATTAGAAAAGAGAGAAATAAAAGGAAAAAAAGATAGGAAATGAAGGCTTGAAATTATCACTATTCACAGATGACATGATACTCTACATAGAAAACCCCAAAAACTCCACCAAAAAACTTCTAGAATTAATAATCTAATTTAGTGGCATAGCTGGATAAAATCAACAGCCAAAAATCAATAGCATTCCTATACAAAAACAACAAACTCACTGAGAGAGAAATTAAGGAAACACACCCTTCATAGTAGCATGCAAGGCTAGTCTAATGGCAGTGGGTTATAAGCATGCATTAATATATAGCATCATATATATATGTATGTTATATATATATATATATATATATATATATATATAACAAAACAAGAAAAACACTATACAATTATAGTACTGTGAAAAAATAGATCAAAGAGGATTTCAGAAAATGCAAAGTTATTCTTTGCTCATGATAGGAAGAACCAACATTGTGAATATGGCCATACTCCCAAAATTTTTATGCAGATTCAAAGAACTCCTAATCAAAATATCATTAGCAGACCTCACTGATCTAAAGAAAGCCTTCTTCAAATTCATCTGGAACCAGAAGAGACCTAGAATAGAAAAGGCAACCCTGGGCAACAAACAAAAGGCAAAAGACATCATAATCCCTGACTTGAAATTACACCACTAACTACAGTCATAAAATCAGTAATTACTGGCAATAAATGAACGACCAACCAACCTAAACATCAACAGAACAAGTTCAAACACACAGACAAAACTACAAATTCAGTCACATACAGAAGACTAAAACTAGAACTTTGTAAATCATCATGCTCTAAATTAATGTCAAAATGGAATACAGATATAAATATTAAAACAAACACTATACCTACTGGAAAGTAGGTAGAATTCTTGAAGACATATGGGTAGGCAGAGATTTCATGAACAAAAACCAAACTACATGGGAAATACTTCAAACAATCAACAACTGGAATCTCATCTTATTGAAAGTTTTTGCATGTCAAATGAAATCACCAACGGAATAAAAACAAAACCCACAAATTGAGGAAAAAATTTGTCCAACTTCCTCTCAAACAAAGAACTTCTAAAACATATAAAGAAGTTTTTTAAAAATCAGGCCTCCAAAATTCCAAGACCCAATCAATAAATGGTCATCTGAGATGAATAAATACAAATAGTAAATAAATATATGAAAAAGATGTCCAACATCATTGGTCATTTGAGAATTCAAATTAAAAAAAAAAAATTCAGATAACATCTCATCCCGGAAAGAATGGCTATCATAAAAAATTAACCAACAACAAAGGCTGATGGGGCCGTGGAGAAAAAGGAACACTTCTCCACTGTTGATAGGAGTGTAGACTAGCACAAACATTGCAGAAATCAGTGTGGAGACTCTTCACAAAACTAGGATTAGAGACCTCATTTGACATAGCCATTTCCCATCCTGGATATTTTCCCAGAAGCCTTGAAATATATATATATCCATCCATGTTTATGGCAGTGAAATTTGTAATAGCTAAATACTGGAAACAACCAAAATGACCATCAACTGAAAAATAGATTTAAAAAAAGAGATACTATATTTTTGTACACAAGAGAACTACTCAGCTTTAAAAAAAAAAAAAAAAAAAAAAAAAAAAAAAAAAAAAAAAAAAAAAAAAAAAAAAAAAAAAAAAAAAAAAAAAAAAAAAAAAAAAAAAAAAAAAAAAAAAAAAAAAAAAAAAAAAAAAAAAAAAAAAAAAAAAAAAAAAAAAAAAAGGTGAATCTGAGTCTTTTATAGACAAATAGATGAAACTAGAAACCATATTCAGAAGTGAAATAAACCAGACTCAGACTCACACTTGTAAACACTGTAATTTTTCCCTCATTTAAGAAACTGAAAGTGTAAATAAGATCCAAAAATTTTAGTAGATATTGTGAAAAGGGAAAGAAACTGCTCAAAAGGAAAAATAAAAATAAAAGCAACTGGGTTGGGGAAAGGAGAAAAGAAGGAAGGGAAAATCTAAAAAGAAAAAAATACATATGTATATACACTCAAATAGTTACCATAATTTGTACTACTAATTTCTATTCATGGGGCCCGGCGGGATGGCTCAGTGGTCTAAAGCGCCTGATTGGGAAAGCTTAGGCAGCTTCAGGGACCGCGGTTCGATCCCCGGCACCACGTGCTGCGCCAGCCCTGCCCTTGGGGCGGGCTGAGCCGGCCATAAAAATGAGTGAATAAACAAACAAAGGTTCTGAAACAAGAAAATAAAATAAAAAAAAATCTTTAAAAAAAAATTCTATTCATTGCAGGGGTCAGTGGGTGCCTATATTGTTTGATCAATTTTGCATGCCTATATCTTACAATCTGAGCAACTTCTCTGAAGATAATGAGATGTTATGACCATTATTAATTTCCTATCATCTTGCTTTGAAGTTCTATATCATTTTTATTGGGTTTTTTTTTTTTTTTATTTGCTCTTTGAAATAACAAACATTTAAAAATAGATGAATGGGGCCCAGGCAGGATGGCTCAGTGGTCTAAAGCACCTGCTTAGGAAGGCTTAGGCAGCTGCAGGGACTGCGGTTTGATCCCCGGCTGTGCCAGCCCTGCCCTCAGGGCAGGCTGAGCCGGCCATAAAAATAAATAAAGAAACAAACAAAAGTTCTGGAACAAGAAAAAAATAATAATAATAAAAATAAATGAATGAACAAAGATATTGCTAAGTCAGTAGGCTAAGCACATCAACAGTAATTGTATAAAGTGGGACCAAAAGTAATATCCAGTAGGCTCGGACAAGGGAAAAATTATGTGATTATAGTGGTGAGAAAACTACTGGCACTAAAATATATAATAAGCAAAGGAGAGTGATTTGGTTGTGAAATCCTCCTTAAGTCTGTATATTTGCAGGTGGATGGGAAACATGTTAAAAAAAGAAAAGAAAGAAACAGGGGCTTTGTAAAGTTAAGTATCCTTAAAACTGCTAGCATAGCCAGGTGCTATGTCACTCACTTGTAATCTGAGCTACTTAGGTGGTTGACAGGAAGATCACAAATTCAAGGCTAGCCTGGGCAATTTAGCAAAACCCTACCTCAAAGCTAGATGTGGTGACACATGCCTTTATTTCCAGCACTCAGGAAGCTGAGGCAGGAGAAGTGCTGGGAGTTAGAGGCCAGCCAAGGCTACACAGTGAGTTTAAGGCCAGCCTGATCTGCATGGTGAGAACTGGTCTAAAGAAAAACTGAAGAAGAAATGAGAGAGACACAGACAGAGACACAGACAGAGACAGAGACACAGACAGAGACACAGACAGAGAAAGAGAAAGAGACAGAGAAAGAGAAAGAGAGAGGAGAATAGAGGAGAGGAGAGGAGAGGAGAGGAGAGGAGAGGAGAGGAGACTGATTCAAAAGGAGGCATAGAGAATGAGAACAAGAAATCAGAGGACAAGCCAAAAGGCTGCAAGCACACCACCCTTCACAGTGAACATAAATAGATCAGTACCCTTAAGTAAAAGACAAAAAAACTCCCGCACATGAGCAGAACTCAAATACTGAAAGGTCAATATATGCTGCTTATAACAACACACACACACACACACACACACACACACACACGATTTACCTAAAAGAAGTAGGTACATATCTGGGTATGTTTTTATTTAAGTTGATGTTATTTGGAGTCGTGTATGCTTCAGTTATCTGAATGCCAAGTTATTTTCCCATATTTGGGAAGTTTTTGGCTATTACTCCTGCCCATGTTCTTTTCATATCATTTGTGTTGACTCCTTCTTTCTCGTTGCTGCCTATCAGCCTCACATTGTTCATGTTTGCATCGTCTTGTAGATGTTGAATTATTTTTTTTCCTGCATCCTACTTGTTTTTAAGAGATCTTTGTTACCTTTTCACTAGCTGTAATGGTGTCTTAAAGATCTGAAACTCTATCTTCACATTCATTCATCTGGTTTTGCCAGCTTGTGACTGAGATTTTACTTTCCTGTATATCTCTCTGAAGCTGCTTCATGTGGTATTTCTTTCTTATATTGCTCATTCAAAGGTTCTATCATTTTTCTATTCTCTAATTTTTTTATCAGTATCTTCTTTAGAAGCAGTTATTCTTTCGTTATAGTTATCCTTTATTTTACTTCAGAGATTATTTCTGATCTGATTTCTTTTCTCCAGTTGTTTCTTTATTTCAGACATACTAATTCAGACATTTCTGTTTTTACCTCTGAGATTATAGCTGACCTGATTTTTTCTACACCTTATAATTTTTAGACAAGATATCATATCTGCATTTTGTACTCTAAGCAACTACTACAAAGACAACAATACGCAATGCATTGATTATTGTAACTATACTACTAACCTGTAGTGAAACTGTCTTATTGCTATTTCTCATTAAAATTAATTTTTAAAAAATAATAATAATACCAAGGTTAGAGGATTCCAGAAAACAGAAAAAAAAAAAAAAAAAAAGTAGGTACGCTAAACAGCTTTTCATCACTTTAATAAAACACAAAGCACAGGCTACATATGAAGAAGAAATTTTCTCAGGGTACAGTATTTGAGACTGGAAGTTTCAAAGGCACATGAAGGGCTCTCCCCACCCCCATTACACCTGCCCTGGCCCCACCCCAAGCTGCATGGCCTCCTGGGAAAGATAGCAAGGAAAGTACAGCAATGGAGTATATCTCACCCAGAGCAGAGGGTGCCCCCTGGGCCAGCCAGGTTCCTTTTGTAGCCAGGCTCTGAGAAATGAAAGACTGCCATGAGGGCCACTTTCCAAGAGCAGACTACAGCTGAGCCCACCTTATAAAGAAACACAGCAACACCCTATGTTGATTACATCTCCCATCATCTAAAGCTTTGGAAGACACAGACAAACACTAGAGCCATGAGTAAACCCCTCACTTCATCAGAAACTGTTTCAACACACCTCTCACAGGATCAAACAGATCTTGAGTCACTAAAGACTAAAAAAGACCATTAATAACCCTGATTCATAGATTACATTAGAACACTGAGCTCAGCAATAGGAGAATGCAAAGTCTTTCCAAGTACAAAACCTTACCTCATGCTATAAAGCTAACCTCAAAAGCCACGATAAACATAAAAAACAACAACAAATGCCATCATCATTTCCACTCTCTCTGACCAATGTACGCTTCAGTTACAAGTGTGAGGAAAAGATAAAGAGAAAAAGTTCATTTACAGGAAATGTTTTAAATGAAATTATGTAGCAAAGAATAATTGTTGAAATAAAAATAGCGGCAATTGAACATGTAGAAGGGAAAGCAGGACTGCAGGTGAATTATACTTTGAATATAAATAAGAAAATCACCAAACCAAGGAACACAGTGATTTACAAAGGAAAAACATGGTGGCTGGGGAGACAGCTCAGTGGTATAAGCACCTGTCTGGCAAGCACAAAGATCTGAATGTGACCCCTGGTACTGTATACTGTGCCAGCCCACAGAACCCTGGATGCACTAGGCCAGCCCTGAAATTGAGCATGGTGGTTTGCATATCTGTAACTCCAGTACTGGGGAGACTGAAACAGGAGGATCACTACCATACCCTATGATAAAGAAAGAGAGAGACACAGAGAGAGAGAGAGAGAGAGAGAGAGAGAGAGAGAGAGAGAGAGAGAGAGAGAGAGAGATTGATTTTAAAAACAGAAGGGGAAAACATCAAGATAAAAACAATGGAAAGCAAAAAAATAATTAAAAGTAAAATTAGCAAACATAGAACACAAGCATATAAGACTTAGAGCAATAAAACTAGTTATTTGAAAAGATCAAAATAAAATTTTGTCAGTATTAATCAGTAAAAACATTCTGCAGATGAACAGTATTAAGAAAGATTTTAACAGATGCCACAGATATTAAATTAATAGACTATGGATAATGTCTTAGTTACTATTCTGTCATTACTGGGACAAATGCCCAACACACAAGCTTAGGGGAGGAAAGGTTTATTTAGCTCACAGTTACTGCAGGTTTCAAGGTGCTGCCCCGGCTTTGTAGGCACTGGAGGAGGGGCTGGGCTGCTGCCTTGTCCAGGATGATCCACTCTACGCCTCCAAGAAACCCTGCCTGGGGTTGTTGGGGAAGAACCTCTGATAGTGTGTGATGTTAGTTTAACAGTTCTAGCCTCTCTTGGACACACCCCTCAATCCTTGTCCTGGTCCTTTGGCCCCGTCCCTTGAGCCAGGTGCTTGACAGCCCCATGATTTACATGATAAGGCTGTGGGGGGACAACTATGTATAAACCTTAACAGACAACTTTTGCCATTAAACAAAAAAGTTCATGAAATGCAAATATTCATATATATATATATATATATATATATATATCCCATGAAATGACTTAAAAAGAGAAAATAGAAATAGTCTTCTAGCTATTTATAAAATCATACTAATAGCTTAACATGTTAAGGAAATAAACACTAGGTACAAATGGTTTTATAGTCATATCCTACCAAACAGATAGGAACAGATAATTCCAAATTACAAAAGCTCTTCCAGAGAATTTTTTTATTAGGCCAATCTACTCTTGATTCCAAACAAGACAGGGACAGTGTAATAGGACCATTGCTTTCTTCAGTGTAAATGGGGAAAAAAAAAAAAGTAAATAAACTATTGGCAAACCAAATTCAGAAATAAGGGCAATGAAACACCATTACCGAATTGCATTTGTCCAAAAAATGTACCATTGATTTAATATAGATGGTAAATCACTGTAACTCATTAGCACATTTAGAAAGTCCTACATGATTATCTTCAGAAATAAATGCACAAAGGAGTTTCCGAAGGTCTTGGAGAGTGGATCTGCTGGCGCACTGTGGGATCACGAGGCTCAGTTCTTGGCAGGCTAACCTGAGACTGTCTGACACAAGCGAGGGTGGTGCAGGCTCAGCTTGCTTCCAGGCCAATGCTTCAGAAAAGGACAGCGGCTCACTGATGCAGGCCCTGTTGATAGTGACTCAGAACTTAGAGGTAGGTCTCAGAGACACCAAAGGCTTCAAAGGCACCAGGGATCTCAGAGACTACAAAAATCTCAAAAGCCTCAGGGGTATTGAAGACCATGAAGGTCTCAAGGACCCCGAAGGCTCAGGCGGTACCTGCCATCCAATCCTCACCTGACAAACAGCTGACTGATACTCATGTTCTGACAGCTGAAAACAAGAGTCCAGAAGCTGACAGCAAGACACAGAATACTGACTCATGGGCTATGGCAATGCCTGCCACTGAGACCAAAAAAGGTCAGCTGTGTGGCTGACAGGAAGGCCAATACAAAGGCTTCAGAGAATGAGGCTACTGCCTCTCAGGCTCAGGCAGATAAACCTGAGCATGAGGGTACAGCTGCTCAGGCTCAGGAGAATCAAGATCCAGGGCCCAAGGTGAAGGTCAAGAAAGCTCAAAAGGTGAAGCATCTGGAAGAGGAGGAGGATGGTAGCAGTGAGCAGAGTCAGCCTTCTGGAACCACAGGTGGTTGAAGGGTCCCAAAGGCCCTAATGGCCTCAATGGCCAAAAGAGCTTCAAGAGGGCCCATAGCCTTTGGGGCATGAAGGGCTTCAAGGACTCAATTGGCAGCTTGGGCACAAAGAGCTTTGCTTTCCCTGAGGTCGCCTAAAGCTCTTACGGGCAAGACTCACCACAGAGCTGTCAAGCTCTGATCATCCCAAGAACCTGAAACACCACCACCTCAAAATGTGGCCCTTCTGCAAGGAAGGATTTGGTGACGTATTTGTTGACTGAAGACAAAGATTCCCATCAAACACTCAGACATGCTGAAGGACATCATCAAAGAATACACTGATGTGTACCCTGAAATCACTGAATGAGCAGGTTATTCCTTGGAGAAGGTATTTGGGATTCAGTTGAAGGAAATTGATAAGAATGATCACTTATAGATTCTTCTCAGCACCATGGAGCCCACTGATGCAGGCATACAGGGAATGACCAAGGGCTCACCGACGCTGGGTGTCCTCGTGGTGCTTCTTAGCATCATCTTCATGAATGGAAATCGATCCAGGGAGGCTGTCATCTGGGAGGTGCTACGCAAGTTGGAGCTGCACCCTGGAACACATTGCTCACTCTTTGGGGATAGGGAGAAGCTCATTACTGATGAGTGTGTGAAACAGAAGTACCTGGACTATGGTAGAGTCCCCAACAGCAATCCTCCTGAGTATGAGTTCTTCTGGGGCTTACGTACTTACTATGAGACCAGCAAGATGGAAGTTCTCAAGTTTGCCTGCAAGGCACAGAAGAAGGATCCTAACGAATGGACAGCTCAGAACCGAGAGGCAATGGAGGCAGCTGTGAAGGCTGCAGCTGAAGCCAAGGCGAGAGCCAAGATCAGAGCACGAATGGGCATGGGGCTTGGCTCTGAGAATGCTGCTGGGCCCTGCACCTGGGATGAAGCAGGTATTGCACCCTGGGCCAAAGCCTGGATCCAAGCAGGAGCTGAAGATAAAGCTAAAGTCCAAGAGAGTGGTAGTGCCAGTGCCAGTGCTGGTACCAGTACCAGTGCTAGTGCCAGGGGCAGCTTCAGTGCCAGTACCAACTTGACTGCCACACTAACATTTGGGCTTTTCGCTAGCCTTGGTGGAGCTCGTGCCAGCGCCAGTGGCAGCTCTGGTGCCTGTGGTTTCACCTATAAATGAGCTTTCAGGTGTCTGCCATGGTTTCAGGTGAGGCATTGGGGTTCATGGGGATGTGATGAAAAGCTGAAACCCAGGGTTAGAAAACGATAAGGAGAATACACAAAGACACTGCTTTTGGCATTTATTTCTTCCTGTTTGGTGGCTATCAATTGACTTTTTGATTTTTCTTAAATTTGTGTTTTCAAATATCCTTAATTCTAGCAGTCTTTCTCTTCAAACTAGGGTGCACCCTCAGAAACCTACTCAAAACAGCACCCTAGGCAGCCACTCTTAATCAACTGAAGTTGACACTACATTAAATTTATTTGTTGTTTCTGAAAAAAAAAAAAAAGAAATGCACGAAAGACATCCCATAAAAACTAATCCACAAAATGAACCTAGAACAAAAGTATCATAAACAAGATTCTAATGATGAAAGTTAAAACATATCCAATAGTATCCAATAAAAATAGTTTTAGACAACAATATATGAGGATAGCTATTATTTCAGCAAAGAAAACATTTTTAAAGTAATATGTAATAAGATGTAATTCTCTCACATTTATAAAGAGGTCAAAAGTTTTGGGAACTTAAAATTTCAGAGCATTTGCACAGAAAATAATAAACTAAGCTGGGTGTGGTGGCACACCCCTGTAATTCCTACACTCAGGAGGCTGAGACAGCAGAATTGCTGTGAATCTGAGGCCAGCCTTGGTTACAAAGTGAGTTCAGAGCTAGCCTGCACTGTATAGTATAATCCTGCCTCAAAAAGACCAGAAGAAAAAGAAAGTAATAAACTAAGAGAAGATATTAGTAGCAACAAATCACCCATGAATTAGTATCTAGAAAAGATAAGAAATTCTGAAAAATCTATGACACGAAGCCATAATTCAGTAGAAAAATTTGTAAATAGCAATTTAACAGAGAAGGAATAAACAGACTATAAGCATGTTAAAAACTAAAAAGCTGATCAATCTTCTTTTTTTTCTGTGTATTTTAGGGAAAGATCTACAGGGTTTCAGGGTCTCACTCCTAGAAATGGACTCATAGTGATCTGCCTGTTTACAGCATCCCAAGAACTGGGATTATAAGTGTGTACCACCAGGCCCAGTTCTAATTGCCAGTTCAACACTCCCCAGGGGCAGGGCTAGCATGGCAGTGATCAATCTATTTAAAAATGTGAAATAAAATCACATTGAAATATAACTTTGGCAGCCAGGCGTGGTGGCTCACAGCTGTAATCCCAGCACTCAGGAGGCTGAGGCAGGAGGATTGATGTGAGTTCAAGACCAGCCTAGGCTACAAAAGTGAGCTCAAGGCCAGCCTCAACTGCATAGCGAGACCCTGTCTCAAAAAGACAAAAAAAAAAAAAAAAAAAAAAAAAAGAAATATAACTTTGGGATGGGAATAATTGGTCTGACACCAGCAGTGGAGAAGAGTTCCTTTATTCCCACAGTCCTGCCAGCATTTGTCATTGGCTAATTTCTCAATAATAGCCATTCTTTCTGGGGTGAGATGGAAACCCAACTTCGTTTGAATTTGCATTTCTGAAATGACCAGTGATGTTACACACCACTGTTGATGGACATGTAGACTGGCCCAACAACTGTGGAAATCAATGTGAAGATTCTTAAAAAAAAAAAAAAAAAAAAAATCTAAGACTAGAGGTACCATTTGACCCGGTTATTCCCCATCTTGGTATCTTCCTAAAAGAATAATAAGCCTCATACTACAATGATTTATGTATGCACATCTTTATAGCACCAGAGTTTGTGATAGCTAAATCTTGGAAACAATCCAAATGCCCATCAACCAATGAATGGATAATGAAGATGCGGAATATATACATGAATATATTTTTTTCCATAAAGAAGCAGAAGCTTGAAACATTTCTAGGTAAATGGACTTTCCTTTGGATCATACTCCTAAATGAAATAAATTGGACACATAAGCAAATATTGCATTGTCTCTCTGGTGTTAGAAACAAATAATATAAATAAGAAGCAAAATACATAATAGACAATGTGAAATAGGAAGAAATTGTTTGAAAGAAAACAGGAACTCAAGCAGAGAAAAGAAGGGGAAAAAGGAAAAAAATGGAAACAAAGTTTTGTAAACAAGAGAAGAAGGGTAGAAAGGGAGGGAAGATAATGGGGGCAAAGAAGAATCAAGATGTATCATGTACATGCAAATTTCCCATGATGAATATAATCATTACATATCTAAAGTATGTAAACAAACTTGATAAAGTGAGTAGTCAAGTAAAACAGTTTCATGCCATGTACGATTAAAAACACATGACGAGGGGGCCAGGGAGATAGCTCAGTGGTCTAACAGCCTGTCTGGCAAGCACAAGGACTTGAGTTCCAGCCCCCATACCTCATGCCGAGCCAGCCCTACCCTTAGCCCGCCCATGCTAGCCATTGAAACTGGGCATGATGATGCATGTCTGTAATTCCAGAGCTGGGAGGCTGAAACAAGAAGGTCTCTTTGAGTTCGAGCTGTGTAGTGAGACTCTGTATCAAATACATAAAATGAAAAAAAAAAAAATGATGATGCTATAGTACACTTAAAATATTATGCAAACATAAAAACCTTCAAATTAATCCAGAGCTAGATCCTGTATAATCAGCTATAGATCTCAAAGACTAGAAAAAACCTTAGAAACTAGAAGGCAGGAGCCATATTATGTCCCCATACCGTAGGTAACATTTCAAATGGCAGCAAACTTCTGAAAACCAACAGGATTAAGTCAGAAGAAAACTGAGTAACATCCTAAAAATAGTGAGTAAAAATAAATACGAAGCCTACAATTTTCTTTTGAGCTAAATTACCGTTCATGATTGAGAACAAATTGTAAAAATAAAAATACAGTCATTTCACACAAATTCTGCAGGAATTTACCACTTAAAACCCTTGGTAAAGAACCATTGTCAAGGATAGACGGATAGACAGCCAGACAGATAGACAGACAGGCAGACAGACAGACAGGCATTCCATGCCTCCAGGGAAAATGAGGCGGTGAGCAAAGGGGAACATCTAAAACAAGCAGGAGGGCTATAAACAGAGCAACTATTATTATTAACTTCATAGGATAAAAACAGTGAGATGAGACATTAGATTGTAATAATAAGGGCTTTTTTTTTTTTTCTATTTTTTGTCTTTTTGAGACAGGGTCTTGCTTTGCAATGCAGGGCAGCCTTGAACTCATTTTGTAGCCAAGGCTGGTCTCGAATTCACAGCGATCCTCCTGTCTCATCTTTTCAAGTACTGGGATAACAGATGTGTGCTACCACCCTGGCTAAATATGATGGTGAAAGCATACATCTTAGTCATTGTTCTGTTGCTGGGACAAATACCAGACTCTCAAAATATCCAGGAAGTTTTGGGAAGGGAAGGGAAGTTTTATTTAGCTCACAGTTACTGGAGGTTTCAGTCCATATTCAGCTGGCTCCAGGCAGAGGGGCACATGGCAGAGAGCAACCCTTCAGAGCAGTGGGCTAAGAGCAAGACAGAACTGGGAGAGCTAGCAGCAGCTCAAGCAGCTAACTTCTCTTCCTCCCTTGCATTGAAATGCAAATCACCTGCCCCAGGGGAGGTGGAGCACCCACACCCACAATAATCAATTACAAATTCCAGAAACAGCCCTATGAGTGCATGAGGCTTTGGGGGGACACCTTTGGGGGGACAAACCATAACAGCATGCATTTTGATTTCATATTAAATCATCATATAAAATATTAAGTAGTTATATAATATATATATATTATATTAAATTATTTTAATATATAAGTTTATATTAATTTTCTCTTTTATTAAATAAAAATGTTATTACATTTATGAAATAACATTAGCTTCACTTTAGTTTTATTTTATATATTAAAATATTATGTTGCTATTTTAAACCATATGTAATACATATATACATAGAGATGTATGCATTTATTTGCAACATTAAACCAGCAGAAAGATAAAAAAATTATAAGGAAAATAACTTTACAAACAGGAGGAAAAGAGAAAATCACAAGGAACAAGGTGAAGAAAAGTATTTATTTTTAGTGAGTAAAAATAAATACTAAGCCTACAATTTTCTTTTGAGCTCATTTACCATTCAAGATTGAGAACAAGTTGTAAAATAGAAATGCCTAATTTTGCTTCTGCTTAGGATGGATGGATGGAGGTAGAAGGATACGACACCATCTCATTTGTCTTGAAAACAAAAAATTTAAACCTTACTATTTTGAGGGATGGGTAAAGAGCGGTGAAAAGGTCCGAATAACTGAATTTCCAGAGACATTCACAAGTAAGCAGAGGGATGCAGCTTCCTCTTGGCTATAGTAGGGCAGAGCACTGGGGTCTGCACAAACGGAGCTCTCTGTGCACAGCAGGAGAAATCAGCCATGCCTGAGGTGGACATGTGGGCCAGCGGCAGGACGGTACCCAAATACAAATGCAGATCACCCACCCCAACCCTTCGCCACTTGCAGATTTTACCCAAAAAGCATCCCTTCAGATTGCATAGGAAAGTAGACTTCAATCGTTCTATCAGAGGCAAATTCAAATACAAAACAAAAACATTCAAAACTATATCCCAGTCCCCTCCCAGGTTAAAACCTGACAAAACCAAGAAGGCAGTCAGTGATGGGTGAGAAGAGACTGCCACTTGGCCTTGGTAGTTTTTCTCCCTTATGTGCACATCCAACCATGGGGCAAACATCAAATAAATTTAAAATGAGATGAGATTTGTAAAATTTACCTAACCAGTATTCTTCAACAGATTTGGTGTCTTACGAACAGGGAAGTTCTGAGAAACTACCACAGACAAAGGAGACAGACGATGGTGAACGTGACATCCTGGGCAGGACCAGGATCTCAGGGGTGATGTGTGTGGGGCAACTGGGGACTTCAAAGTGAAATACAGGATTTAGGTGATGCTCCTGCACTGATGCTGGCTTCTTCAAAGTGACAAATAAATCACAATCACATCACATGTCAATGAAGAGAAAACCATACCAAGGATATATAGGGTACCTCTGAAGCATCCTCCCAACATTTCTGTATACCTGAAACTATTAGAAAATTAAAAGCTTTTTAAAAACAACGTCTATTGGGCCAGGGAGCTATCTCAGTAGAATAAGTGCTTGCCTGGCAAGGGCAGGTTCCTGAGTTCAATCCCTGGTACCACAAAAATAAATAAATAAATAAATAAATAAATAAATAAATAAATAAATAAAGTAAAAATAAAACAAAAATAAGAAAATATGTTTAGGGGCTGGGGAGACAGTTCAATAGAATAAGTGCTTGCCTGGCAAGTGCAAGGTCCTGAGGTTAATCCCCGGTACCACAAAAAAATGAAAAAATAAGAATGAGATTGTTATTAAGGGTCAGGGATGTAGCTCAGCAGCATAAGCACCTGCCTGGCAAGTACAAGACTCAGAGTTCCAATACCGGTACTACAAAAAAGAAAGAAGGAAGGAAGGAAGGAAGGAAGGAAGGAAGGAAGGAAGGAGTACAGAAAGCAATGGATGATTTTAAACTTTAAAATAATACACGGAACAACTGATAAGTTAGAGCAAAGTCAGGGTCTTGTACTGCTTCATTTTAAGACTTCCCAAAAAGTCAGTATAATCAAGGCACTGGGATAACAGTGTAGGCACAGGCTCATACAAGCGTAAGATAAAACACATACATATTGTCAATCAATTGACAACAAAGGGGTACGGTGAATGAATGGGTAAAAGATGGTTTTTCAACACTGTATAGAATGACTGAACATACTTCAGTGAAAACAGCACCAAGTTCTACATGATGCCATAAGCAAACTAAAGAGGGTCTCACAGATCTAAATGTAGGAGGTAAAATTGTATACACTAATACAGGCCAGAATTTTTACAACTTTCAAGTAAATAAAGATTTCTTAATTTATTGACAGGAGTAAGAGTTATAGAAAAACTACAAAAGTGGAGTGCATAAGAATTAAGAATATCAGCTCTTCAAAAGTTACCCACAAGAAAATCAGTGGTTAAGTTTTGCATTAGGAGAAATACTATATATAGAAATAGCATGCTCCTGTAGTGTAATTGCTGGTATGGATGCTTGTACAGAAATAGATACATAGGTTCCTCAAAGACTTGGTATCTAGAATATGTAAAAGGACATAAAATGCAAGAATAGTAAGATTAGCAATCTAATAAAAAAAAAGTTAAAAATGTAAATGTTAATTTACAGAAGTGGACATATGAAAGATGAATCAGAACATAAATGAACTTCCCTTGGCACTAAATAATTTCAAATTCAGCCTTGGATAGCTCTACCTACTCTAGAACAGCTAAATTTTAAAATTTGACATTATTCACAACTGTGTAAAACACCAACTTCGGAAAAACGTTTGGCAATGTCTTTTTTTTTTTTTTTTTTCCTTTTTCATAGTTCTTTTTAAATTTTGTCTAATTTTATTTTGAAGAGTAAAAACAAAAGTAAGAACAAAAATCAGAAGCAAAGATGGAAACAGGTTAACGAACAACAATATCTTTGTTACAGATTTTCAAAACAAGAGTAGTTGATTAACAATGGTTGATATTTTATCTATTTTTATCGTCAAATCTCTTACTCAGATTATTATAGTTATACAAGATTGGACATATGATTGAATATTACCACTTGCTTTTAAGAAACCTTAAATTTTTGTTATTGCTTCTCTTTTTTCATACAAGCATATGTACAGGAGGGCTGAGGTGATTGTGCTAAGAATCTCCATCAGTTTTTTGAAAATAGCAATTCATGTGTAGAATTGTCATCTTGACTAGCTCTGTACGCTGCTAACTGCATCGAAGCAACTATATTGAGGACAGCAATGTGTAAAGCAAAAGCCGTGCTTGAATGCCTGCCATCTTGGTCTTCTAACTGTGTACCATTTCTAATGTCATATGAATTATTACTATAGTCTCTTTAAAATAATTTTTTTAAAGAGAAGAAAAAGGAGAGAAACAATGGCAATGTCTTATAAAGACAAACATCTGCTTATCATATGACTCAGAAATGCTAGTCCTGGACACTGATCTGAAAGAGGTGAAAATATGTCTTCAAAAAACATCTTGCACACAACTACACAGAGATTTCATCACTAAGAATTGAAAATTAAGAGCCGCTGTACTACCAATCAACAACAGAGGAGACAAATTCTGGCATACGCCGACAATGAATTAATACTAAGAAAGACAATGTAATTTTGATTCATGCAACAGAGTGGAGACATTTCAAAAGTACTATTGTTTGAAAAAGAAAAAAATCACAAAAGAGTATCATTTCCATTTGCATGAAGTTTGGGAACAAATAAAATATGACAGGAGTCAAACCATCAAGCATTAAATTCAAGGAAAACATACAAGTTCAAAAATGTTAACATGCCCAACCAAAAATGAAAATAAAAGAATTTTAAAAACATGCCCAACCAAACAATTATGAAATGTTATTTTTTAACAAGAAGTTTAGGATTACAAAAGAAACCAAGAAATAAACTTAGTAAAACATACGCAAAAATCTTTATGTGAGGAAAATGAAATAAATAGAAATGCAGCCGTCCTTTGTAGAAAGGAACATTCAGCATCTTAAATACCTCTCAATTCTAATCAAAATCACAATAGTGTTTTATCTTGAACTTCACAAACTTATCTTAAAATTAATACGGCAGAAAAATACAAAGCAATGTGGAAACAAATATAAGGAGCAATCATATCCTTAGGACATTAAGACTTACCAATAAGGGCCGGAGAGATAGCTTGGCAGTCTAAGCACCGGCCTGGCAAGCAGGAGTCAGGTTCAATCCTCAGTACTGCAAGACATGCCAGTCCCCAAAACCAGGTGTGGTGGTGCACATCTGTAATCCTAGCGCTGGGGAGGCTGAGACAAGGAGGATCACTATGACTCCAAGCTGCATAATGAGACCCTGTACCAAATAAATAAAAGACTTTTTAAAAAATTATTAAACACTTACTAAAAAAGCTATAGCTATTTAAATAGCCACCATTACTCAAACAGAATAGGAACTAATTATAAAACATTATATAAAATTATAAGTTATAGAATATACATGTTATTCATATAGCATTACATTAACATTATCATGAAATATAATTAACATTGATTAAAATTACTAATAAAATTATAAATACATAATAGAAATATAATAGAAATAGATGATAGTGAATCATGTGATATAATACATAATTATTAGTATACTATAAATAATATTAATATTTTACTGTTGTTATAGTATACATTTATTAGCTTGAAATCATTTCAGTAAAATTTCAAAGACTGTAGATGGGATTACTGCTTATCAAGTGCTTCTGGAATGACTGACATTCACAGAAGAAAAGAATTTTCTACTAGAATAGAGAGGGGGCTTTTAAGTATAATATAAAAAGTCTAACCACAAAGGAAACCATAATAAATATGAAATATATTAAAATGTTTAAGATCAAGACATAAAAAAATTTTAAACTGCAATATGGCTAGAGTTATTTGCAATTCATGCAATTCACCAAATAAAAAAATCACCAGAAATAAAGAGTTTACTTACATAATAAAGAGTAACAACTTGGAGAATAAAATATCTAAATGGTCCGATAAGCTTGAAAAATTTAATCCTCACAGATAATTATTAATTGCTTCTTAAAGCTGTATCATACTAATTCTCCTTCCTCAAATGCTTCAAAATCTGAGAACACCAAATTCAGAGAAAAATTTGTGCAAATAGGACTATTTACATATCATGTGGGAAAGAAATTTGGCAACAGCCACAAAATTTAAAGATGAAGATTTCACTGCATGTCCTTGAGAAAGTCTAAAACATGGTTTAAAAAATATTTTTTGCTTATCTTTCTTCCTTTATCCCAACCATGCAGAAAAACAGATGAGAGATGAGTGCAAGAGAGGGAAAAGAATCTGAATTATCTCTCAGTGGCAACCTAAAATATTATAGTGAATGTAAAGAAGCCAAATGCCAAATGCAAGAACATTTCAAGAAATCATTGAATTTTAAAAACTTACAAATTATAGAGAAATATGTATGGCATGATATTTTATAATTATATATACATATATTATATATTATACATAAAATATATTTGGAATAAAATATATTCTGGAGTCATCTTAATGATATTTATAGGTGAAAAAAGAAAAGGCAAACAGATGGGATGGAGGCCTTTAGCTATAAAGTTTCATTTTCTTAAATAATAATAGCACTTGAAATTCACATGTTAATATATCAATATTACCTTGGTCTCTAATACATTCTAAATTACTGTGGTAATATGACAGTAATTTTCCACTAATAAAACAATTATTAAAGTGTCAATATATTTTCTATAGCTTTTCTTTTAATATTTGTTTTTTGTTTGGGTTTTTTTTTTTTTTTTGGTGCCACCAGGGATTGAACTCAGGACCTTGCACTTGCCAGGCAAGCACTTATTCTACTGAGCTATCTCCCCAGCCCTTTTCTTTTAATATTTAGGTCTCCCATAATCATATTATGTCATATGGTTATACCAGTCACATAGTGAAAATTACACTAAAGTTGTAGACAATTCAGCTGTTATGAGAATAATGGTAGTAGTTACTGTTTTTCAAGGCATAGTTTCAAGTACTTTGTACAAATATTCAATGTTATATCGCAAAAGACTGGAGATTTAATCATATACTGCCTTGTTATTTGCATTATAAAAATCTGAATTCTTGGGCTGGCCAGATATCTCAGCAGATTAAAGTGCCTGCTTAGGCAGAGTTCAGTGGCTGGGGTTCGATCCCTGGTGCCATGCCGGCCCCACCCCTTAGGTGTCCTGAGATGGAGATTGAGACTGACCATGGTGGTGTGCATCTGTAATTCCAGCACTTGAGAGGCTGAAAACAAGAGAATCTCTGTAAGTCAGTTCTATGTACTGAGACTCTGTAGACCCTGTACTAAAACACAAATATAGATGTATAGATAGATATAGATATAATCTGAATTCTTGTGTAACATCAGATTATAAAAATTACCTTCATCAGTGGCAAGAGGAAGCCCAGGAATCAAGAAAAATCTGAAAGAAACTTACACACCCAGAAATGTGGGTCTATGACACAACAGAAGAAATGCTTGATGGTTGCGCAGGGCTCCAGGTTCCAGAAAGATAATCCAGTATCCTCCAAGAATAAGAAAATTCACCTAATCTCATTCTGTTTTATTTTCTTCTTACTTCAAACTACAAAAGGCAAAGTCATCATTTTTCTTTCCCCTACAAAACAATCAAGGCGGAAAAAGAAAAGCAATTATCTAGATTTAATTCAGATCTCTTCCTGACAGCGCATAGCACAAGAATATTGAATATAAACTGCGTGCCAGGATTAGGGATGTGGTAGTGAACAAGACAAATGAGATTGTCCTTCCTCGGGCTTCTACTGCAACTCAGTAGATACCAGTTAAATAAATACATTGTGCTAAGCGTTAAGGAGAAAATCAAGCAGTATAAAAATACAGCACACACAGTGATAAGACAAGTTAAATTCTATGATCCTTGGGGAGAGGCAAGGGTGGAAAGAAAAAGTCAGCTACAAGAGAAGGGGCTAGGGAGATAGCAAACGCAAGGACCAGAGTTCAATCCCCAGTACCGCATGCCGTGCCAGCCCCGGAACCCCAGGCACATTGTACCTGCCACTGAAACCAGGAAGGGTGGTGCACACTTGTAATCCCAGCACTGGGAAAGCTCAGAAAGAAGGATTACTACAAGCCCAAGCTGCATAGCAAGGCCTTGTATTAAAAGAATAAATAAATAAATAAATGGAAGACTTCCAGGAATCTAGAACTTCCTGGAGTCATTCTGTAGGAACAGCAGATAAGTAATAACATGAAACAGACCTGCAGTGCAGAGACACGCAGAAGATTCCACTGGCCAGAGCGCGGTTAATCATCAAGAAAAATGGCCGACGGTGAGCTCAGAGGAGATAGTGGTGTGAGACCACACGTGACTGAGAAAATGGAAATAAACGAAGCAGGAGAGTGCCAGAGATGTCCTCTTGTTACTTGTGGAGTTGAAATATCTCTCCAGTTGCTGATCAGAAAATACACTGGAGAGTGATCAGACATGGGAAGACCAGTGTGGGGACAGGGTTGGGGTTGGGGTACTGGAGGTGTTCGACAAGGGATGACATGGACTGGGTCTGATGGAGAAGACGGAAATCGTGAGCAACACTGAAGAAGCAGAGCCAGGTAAGCTACAGACAGTTCACAGTGTAAGGAAGAGGGTGTAGAGTCACCAGGGTAACTCCCAGGCTGAACAGCTGAGTGGCCAAGGGTGATGTGTACCGAGGTGCAGAGGACTGGGGAGAAGTGAAGTCTGAGGCGCTGATGTATTTAAGTGATCATGCTCAGTGGGTGAATGAATGAAATGATGGAAGCCTGTAAGAGAGGTCACCTCTAAGATGCGACTCTGGAAGTCACTGGCACAGAAAAAGTTTTTATAGATGCCACCAGATGAGCACACCGTGCACAGGAACAGTACATAGAACCCAGGATACATCCTGGAGAGCTCCGCCAGCAGAGATTCAGGACAGGATCCAAAGAAGCTGGCACAAAAAAGACTGAGATGGGGGCATCAGTGCCACCAAAGGACAGCCAGTTTCTACAAATTCATCACCATAATTCAGAAACTTGTATTGATCACATCAGGTCTGGAAATCTTCCCTCGTATTTGTTAAGTGGATCCCAGAGTTTGGGAATAACTTGCTCATGTTGCTATACTGTTCATAAATCTGAGTAGAGTATGTTTCAGAAGAAAGAAGACCAGGGGCCTGGCAGGATGGCTCACTGGTCTAAAGTTGCCTGCTTAGGAAAGCTTGGGTGGCTGCAGGGACTGCAGTTCAATCCCCGGCACCACATGCTGCGCCAGCCCTGCCCTCAAGGCAGGCTGAGCCGGCCATAAAAATAAATAAACAAACAAACAAAAGTTCTGAAACAAGAAAAAAATAATATAAAAAAATTATTTAAAAAAAGAAAGAAGACCAGTAATTCCTGACTACTTGCCCAAAGGGAGCTGGAGAAACACTCGGAATTACGAACTAGCTCTAAAACCTGCTATTGTTCACATTCTCTTAAGACAAAGCAGTGATCAATGAAAACCACACACTGGGTTCATGAGGAACAAACATTACCAACTGTAATTTATTTCCTCTTTCAGACGTGTTGAAAACAATCACTACAGACCTGATGACATCATTGCTTAGACTAAAGAGGTTATTAGCCACAATATCCACTTATGTACAAATTTTTTTATACCTCCCCTGCTAGGTCCACCGTATCCCTCTATAGAAACCAATGAGAACTGGGAGAATTGTCTCCAGGTGCCATAAGTTCTTGTTGGAGACCTGTGAGATTTTGTCAAGGCCCCCAAGGAATAAGATAGGCGGCCTGCTGCTCTGGGGTACCATGTCACCCTACTGAAAAATGAGATGATGACCTAAATGGGAAGGAGGCCCCCTGAGTACCCAGTGAGAAGAGGCAGGTAGCTCAGAGGTACAAGAGATTTTCTCTGGGTGACCCTAGGCAATCTCAGTTTTAGAGACCTCCCAATCACCATTAACAGCAAGGCCTGTACCAAATTGCTTCCCAGAAGGCCCCGTACAACAGGGCGGCCCTGCAGACAAATCTCAAGCACAGAGTTCACTGACACCAGCTTTCTTTCATCTTCCCAGAAAAATGAAGTGGTAAGTCCAAGAAATCAGCACACAAAAGCTTTCTCCAGGTATATATGCTGCTATTGACTGTTGACGATCACACCAGGCCAGAAGTCAGCAGAGAGGTCCTCGCAGTTGGAGAGTCCAGGGTACACGCCACTGAGATGTCTTGCTAAGAGATTCTATGCGACTCAGCTCCAACTACAAAACAGGATTGCAGGGGGGAGGCAGTGTGGGAGACACAACCCATCCTTCAATGCCTCCATTCTATTTCTCATAGTGACCAAATGGTTCTTGTTAAATGTGCCTCTTATTGCCTCAAAGCCTATACCTTGTTAGTAAGGAGGTGGTGAATTTGTAAGGCCAAAGTTAAGGCTTAGGCCACTAGGCATGCACAGTGGGTCATGGCACCTCCTGGTCCTGGCATACAAGCATTCTAGCTCAGAAATTGAAAAGAAACAAGGGCTACAAGGATAGCCAATATTTGGACCCTGGCCCTTCAAGGTCAGTGAGGACTCAGGACAGAGCAGAACCTGTGCTGTAATATCTTATAACTCAGTGTTTTCCCAAATTTTCTGCTCAAGGAGATTAAGGGACCACAGCAGAAAGGGATTGAAGGTATATAGGAAAGTCACCTAGAGAGAAAACATTCTCTCAGGCCTTTACAGAGGGCAAACTGGTCAAGCAATGGCCGTGACTCATCCAGAAGGCTGACACAGACAATAGTTCTACAAAGCACTGTACATGGTTCTAAAGTAAACCCTGAGGGGATTTGACTGACCTTGGGAGATATAAAAACTACATGTTTTGTTATATAGGTCTTGTTATAACTTGCCCTTAACCACCCAGCAGAAAAGTTTAAACATGATGCAAAAAACATAAAGGTAGTTTAGTATGCTGAACTATAAAAGCCTCTAATCAACATCATCAGTTTTGCCAGTAACACACTACAATTATGGAACACTGGACTATATATACAACTACCTTCTCTTAGATCAAAGAGAAGAAATCTATTGTACTAATAACCATTAGAACATTTATCATGTCGCCGGGTGTGGTGGCTCACGCCTGTAATCCCAGCACTCGGGAGGCTGAGGCAGGAGGATTGGTGCGAGTTCGAGACCAGCCTGGGCTACAAAAGTGAGCGCAGGACCAGCCTCAACTGCATAGCGAGACCCTGTCTCAAAAAGACAAAAAAAATAAATAAATAAATGAAAATTTATCATGTCTACACCCTGTGCTCTGCATAACTACAATGAGGACAACAACATGCATTGTATCAATTACTGGGAATGTATTACGAATGTGTTTTGAAACTCTCACATTGTAATTTCTTATTAGAAGTAACAAAAAACAAACAAACAAAAATAAATTGTAAAGAAAGGCCACAAATGATGTTTCATTTCCCCAACTGAAAGTTCAATAAACGATTCACAGAACTGAAGCAATAAATAAGAACTTCGGGGCTTTTCCTTCATTCTCTGGTTCTCTGGAAACTTGCCTTCATTAAATTCCAAAATTTGGAAGGTCACCCCTATAGGTGCCAGAGAAGCAAATTATCCAAAACTACATGCTCTGGTAGAGCACTCTTTCTGCTTCAAGCATTTTAAGATATCTCTCATTTTTCCTTCTTTTTTATCATCTATTTTCTTAACAGCATAGCTGAATAATCTAGCTATCAAGAACCTTATATTACTGTATGAAGTTCTCTGCTTATAAAGTTCAGTCTATTCCTCGTGTTAAGGAACACTAAATATCTACCTCTTTTGAGTCTCCTTTCACCCAATGATTACAAAGTTCCTATTATATACCAAGTACCTCTTACAGACATGAGCTCCTTCCTACTTCATCTCAGAGAAAGACAAAAATGAAATGCTTTAGGAACCTGAACTCAAACCACTAGCCCTTAACTAGCAAAAGTTAGAAGGTATCTGCCCTCCCCTCAGAACCCTTTACTTCCACTTATTGGAACGTTGACATCAGGCACCACCTTTCTGAGATACCAACACTCCTTGGTACCTGCTGGGAAGTAGGCATCATACACATAGAGTAGTTGTGCTATAAATGGCATGCATTAAAATGAAACCCTGTGCACTTTTCTGACCACACATTGTAAACATGTGGAAAAATCATAGTTTTGGGGGTAAAGCACTGACATGGTAGTGGTGACCCTGGCGTTATACTGAGCTAAGCTCCTCATGCCTAAGTACTAGTGACTTTTGATAAACATGGAGCACTGGTTAAAAGTAGTTGAAGTCTACCCCAGAGGGTAAGCTTTCCTACTGAAGAGAACTTTCAGCCCAAATCCATCCTACCAGGAAACCTTTCCTAAGCCAGCACTAATTAGCAAGGATACAGAGAACAGCTCACACAAGCTGTGTGAGCCTTATAAGCCTTATAAGGCTGATGAAATTCCAGCTTTGCAATTTCTCAGGTGCCCTGACCACAGCTTGCAGAGGATGTTGACTCAGAGCACATGGTCAACAGTCCAGTGTCAAGTTTGCATTACTGTGTCCTCCGCAATAGACAAACAGAATCCTATGTGAAGTAACTGGGCCTAGGCTCTTTTCAGACCATACTTTTGGGTCAGGTCACAAATGAACAGGTTACAAGTTTAACTTGAAGACAAAGATTTGTTTCTACAAAGCCACATGCATTGGTTAATGTCACCAGTCAGTATGTGTTGGGAGCACTCCTCTCACCAGTGGACAATCATTCATCACCTAGGAATATTTTCCCAGCATTCCATAAAGTAATCCCTCCCCAGAACCTAGGGACAGAGAGAGAAACTGAAGAAAGAGCCAAAGAGGCCTTTAGCTGAAGTTCAGTTCAGTACCTGTGGGTTCCAGACATCCTCTCATCAGCTCATTTGCCTTGCCTGTTTTCTCATTCAGTTCCCTGTATTAAATATGGTTTTTTAAGGTTTTTTTTTAAGGACTTGTATTAAACATGTGTTGCATCTGCACTGGGATGGAGCCCGAAGCTATATTCTGCCCTACAGAGCTCAGAAGTGTATACCTTAGAAGTCAGGTAAGCCTATTTTCTTCTTACTGACCCACCAGCAAGAGCTGCATGGGGCACCATCTTAGAAAGAATCCAAGTCCAGCAAGCAAAGGAATTTGAGATGACTCGGAATATTCACCACAGGATGAAAGAGAAAATAGCATGTGTGTTTATATATGCTCCTCCCACCACACGTGTCATAAAGAAGACAATCTGTACCCACTTTTGCAATGTTTTCTATCATGAAGTAGACTAACTAACTGGGAAAATATCCTGAAGAAAAAAGAAAGAAAGAAAGTACTCTGCCAATTGAGGCACACTTACTACTGGCAGAAGCAACTGTTGGGGGTTCAAGATCAAAGATCAAATCAAATGCCATCTTTGGGTATGTAAAGCACTTGAGAGACAAGAAGAGCCACATGAGTGCCCTGGCAGGCTTTCCCTCCAGCAACCACCTACAAGAAGGGTCAGCAGCTATAAGACTGTACCAAAACCAGCTTCCATCTCATTCCCCTAAGAAACCTAGGAAAGAAAGATCCACCAGGCAGCAGACCTGGTCTCCTTCTGCAGAACACAGCCATTCTCAGTGAAAATCCTTAGCACTTTGGATTTGGACATCAGAGATCCAAATGAAACTTTTCAGTAACTTAAACTTCACTATAAGCCGCTTCGAGAGCAAGTATAGTGTTTCACTGACAAATGATAAGAACCAGCTTTTCTGTTAGTACACAGCATCTATGCCCCTAAAACTGTCAAGGCTATGCAAAGCTATGCTGAAAACACACACACACACACAAAAAAAAAAAAGAACCTACAAGACTTATGGGATACCCTCAAAATATTCACTAGTAATGCCCATGGTCATGCACACCCGTAATCATAGTACTCTGGGAGGCTGAGGCAGCAGAATAGCAAATTCAATAGCCTGGATAACTTAGTAACTTTAGGCAACTCTGTCGAAAAATATATAGGTAAGTAGGGAGATAGATAGGAGATAGATAGATAGATAGATAGATAGATAGATAGATAGATAGATAGATAGAGATAGACAGACAGACAGACAGACAGACAGACAGACAGAGCAGGTTCACTCTGTACAAATGTCCTAGGTTTAATCACCAATATAATACCGAAGGAAAACTTCATTAGTGACACAATAAACTAAAAAAGAGGAACTTCATAAAGCCAGTAACATATCCGTACACATGCCAAACGATTAGGAACCCCATAAGCACTGTAGGAAGTGAAGCCCTTCCTTTCACAAAGCATAGCATGTGGCAGTGGCTGTCGTGAGAGCTCAAACCTGCAAGGCACGGTACTGCCAAGGGGGAAGGTTATCTACAATCAGAGAGGAAGTTGTAACCCCAGATTCATTGCTGTGGCTTGTAACATATATGGTAAACCAAAGGAGCTGGTGGATGTTCAAAGAGCATAAAAATGTGTGTTTTCTTGTATTTTTGTGTGTCTTTGTTTAGCTAGGTATAGCTATCTGTGTTCCTCTAGTGCTTCACCAGAATAAAAGTAAGCATACCCAAACTTAAATTCATCTTATGAGCAAATTGTTTAATATATCAGTCACACTGGAGCAAATCTGAATTCACATAAAAAATGTTACAACAGAACTAAGTGCATCAAATTGTAGCCTGAAGCTCACAGGGACAAATTACTAATAGCTATCACTGATGAAGAACTTCTTCAGGTCTTTGTACACTATCTTAGTCTATTAATACAACCAACTCATAAAAAGGGAAATATTTATGAATGAAAAAATCTAGGGCTCAGAAATAAAAATATTTGTGCCAAATTACAATTTCTTTGAGTACCAAAGATGAGATTCAGACAAAGTTGGAGGGAATCCAAGGTCCATGCCTTTCACCTCTGTATTTAAATCCTCCCTGAGAGATTATTACATGTAAGAGATAATTTATATACACACTGATTCATTCATTCAATCCTTTGGTATGCCTCTATTTTATGCTTTAGCATACCAGCTACCAGTAGAGTTTGCTTTAGCTATCCATCACTAATACAAAAATCAGAAAGATACCATCCGACTAGAGAAGCAGACACATACACCAAAGAGGAGAGATCATGGAACTGGGGCTAGGGATCTAAGAGCCCCTGGAGGAAAGCTAGTGTAGCTCAGCATAGAGCTGAAGCCCAAATCTCCCAAGGATGACTCCGTAGTTGTGGCCAAGATAGGGGCCAGCAAGAGCTTCTAGAGCTATGGCAGCATGTTACTCAGGGTGTACAGAATGCCCCTCCAACAGTACTACCCTGCAGAGCAAAGGTAAGCTCAGATGAGGACCTGCAGGGCAGAAACAACGAACTTAACCAGCATTAATAGAATAGCAAGTGTCTAACTCTGGGCTACTGCGTGTTATGATTCTAAGACTAATACCGTGTGTGAGAGTCCTTAGCTGAAGACCCGATGATGAAAGATTATTGATGTGACTTCAGCAAATGAAAGTGCTACCAATCAAAACAGTCACCATCATTATCATTATCATTTATAGGAACAGCAAATACATGGGTTCAGATGGATTGATGTATCTGGCAGTTGGTTGGGGTTTGATGTGCAGATGTATCTTGCCATAACTGTATCACCTTGGAAAACTTCTGTGGCTTCTCCCAAGCCTCATTGCTTCATCTGTAAGACAGATAGGCAGGTGAACCTGACAGGGTCATTGTGAGGATTAAGTTAAATAATGTATGTAAATTTTAACCCAAATACTTAATAGATTATCACAGACTGGATGTTGTATCTGCTGAAAATTTATTTGAGGAAATATAATCCCTAATGCAAGGTATCAAGGATCAGACCATACAGAGGTGATTATACTGTGAAAGTTATATCTTCAGAAATGGGTCTGGGGCTTTATAAAAGATTCCAGGGATATCCTACACCCCTGTCACCATGAATTTTGACATTTAGGACTCAAGGCCCTCAACAGACACTAAATCTTCCTGAGTCTTGATCTGAGGTCTAAGTTGTGAGAGCTGTAAAAAATATATTTCTGTTGCTTATAAGTCACCTTAACTCTGATGCTACACCACAGAAATCCAAACAGATTAAGACATAGTTGGCAGCTTCTTTCTCAGCTGTACACATCATCATCATCATCACCATCATCACCATCATCATCATCACCATCATCATCATCATCACCATCATCA
>PVJA010018374.1:0-40105 GCA_004027025.1 Myocastor coypus | reverse complement strand
AAAAAAAAAAAAAAGAATGTTTTGTTATACAGGTCTTGCTTCAACTTGCCCTTGACCACCCAGCAGGAAAAAAAAATGCTTAATTACAATGCATGAAACACAGAGCTAGATTGGTGAGATGAGATTTAGGAGGCCTAGATTCAATAGCCTCCAACATCACAAGCTTCACTGGTGGCCCACTGCAATTGCAGAACATTTGACTGTGTATGTATCTGCTTCCTCTTAGTCCAAAGAGAAGTATATTCTTTTCCTTTTTTTTTCTAAGCAACATCAATAGGGAGGTGGGTCATGCCCACTCACTGTACTCTGTAGAATGATTGTGAGGACAATATGCAATATGTCAACTTTCAAAGAAAAGAAAGGGGAAAAGAAAAAAAATAATAATGTTGATTTAGAAGGGTTAATGTTTAATTGTTTGATCAATCTTATATACCTATATGTATTAATCTAAACTGACCTGATGATGAAAATATGTAATATAACCCGTGTTAAATTTAAACAATAAAAAAATAAAATAAGAACCGAAAAATAAATAAATAAATAGATAAAGGATATTTAACCTGTATTTGGGTTAACACACACACACACACACTCTTAAAGAAATTCGTAGTCCTTGTTTTCCCTTTAAATGCCTAAAAACATTTTTGCTCTCTATCCTGCCTCATTTATATTACATTGTATCATTTACCTACTTCAAAATCACTCTTTCTAGACCATGATGGGAAGTCACACTTGAACAAGGAGAGTACTGATCTGGTAGATTAAAGACAACATTAGTTTGGATAATTACAGATACATTCCAAAGTAAAATCATCCCATCTTCATTTGTTCCATCTTCCAGTTCTATTTTCCATTGGATATTCAAAAATCACTTTTAATTCATGATAAAACATTTGTCATATTACTCATATAAAAAAGTTGATATCCTTTTCCCCTTGTGATAATACCTGGTTTATGTGAAGCTGTGGCTATCCTCTGACTTTTCATCAATAAAACAAACGTAAGAGAATTCAAACTGCAAATGCTACTGAACTACAAAGATTTGGGTTAATTAGGATTCCTCTGAAAGGTAAGGATAGATAATACTTTATAAATAGTTTTTAGATGTATAAATCAAACCATGGGTCATCTTCAAAACAAGTAAACACATGTAAATTAGATTAGCATCAAATTTCTCACCAGAAACTCTGAAGGTCAGAAGAAAAAGACAAAGTCCAAGTCCTACAAGATTCTCAGCATAACATTCCACAACCACACAAAAGAAGGTAAAATGAAGGTATCTTTAGATATGTACAGACTCACAATTGGTGACAGCCCAACCATTCCTACTGAGGCAAACATTTGATATGATCAAGACAAAAGAAAAAGTTGAAATCAAAAAATAAAGATGTAGGCTCTCAAAAGAAAGAAGTCACCTCTGAAGTCCAAGGTGTTCATAGGGGTTAACAACCATTACTGTATAGTATGGATGGAGCCAAAGGAGGGCCACAGCAAGACATCAGCTTGTTCTAGAAGGAGTTTCTCTGCAAGCACGGACTGTACAAAACAGGAGCCTGGTTAATGTTGAGAACAGTGTAAAAGTTCACTGCTATGTGGCAATGAAAATGCAAGGCAATAAAATGCAATAAATAAAAGAAAATAAATTCATTGATGGAAAGTCAGCAATAAGCAAAAACCAAGCAAAAGCTGCTCAGAAAAAAAAAAAAAACCTGCTGTGAATTCATCTAGCTAAAAATATGAAAAATAAAGTGAATAGATTTAACTTTGACATTAGAAACATTCTTCCTCAAATGGTAAAAATGTTGTAATATTGGCAGTAAAAAAGGAAATGCAATGCAGCATCTTTATTTGAATTTGTGATAAATAATTTGTACATAGCCACAGAAAGAAATTTATTTATTGGTGTTCAGTCTTCAGTAAAAGATAAAGACCAAGCACGTAAAATTATAGTTTCAGAAACAAAAATAAATCTTTCACATGATGATGTTAAAGAGGCACCAGAAATCAGAAGGATGGGAGGATGGAAGGAAGGACAAGGAAGGAAGGAAGGAAGGAAGGAAGGAAGGAAGGAAGGAAGGAAGAAAGAAGGGAAGGAGTGGTGCTTACATAATATTTGGATTTATGTAAGTAACCACAGGAAAAAAAAGTATCAATATATAAAAATGTTTGCCTTGGGGAAGTGAAACAGAGGTTAAGGAAGAATGACCATAAAAATGTATGTTTTTCATTCTAACTGCTATTTATGCAAGTAAGTAAACAAGAATGCATTGTATAATTCCTTTGAGACAGTCATATAAATAAAACACATTAACACAAACAAAGGAAGTTCTTAAATGAAACATGGTCTGAACTGTGTGTTTCCTATGCTCAGGAAAAACACTTCAAGGACATATACCAAATCACCCATGGTTTATACATTTAGTAAAAGGTTTGTCTGGTCTGAAGAGAAATCAGAATATGGTTTATACCTTTACAAATGGACTGCTGGTTATTTTTTCTTCTTTTCATCCTTATATATCACTTTTTTTAAAAAAGGAAGCATGTTACTCTAAACATGAAAAAAAGTTTTACTTCAAAAATTAAATTTTACCAGTATATTAAAATGCCTGCTTAGGCAAAGTGCAGGGGCTGGGGTTCAATCCCCAGTACCACAAACCATACTAACCCTGCCCCCAGGGCACACTGAGACGGCTATTGAAACTGGGCATGGTGGTGCATGCCTATAATCTCAGCACTCGGGAAGCTGAAAAAAGGAGGATCGTACAAGTTCACTCTATGTACTGAGGCCCTCTAGACCCTGCCTTAAATGCATTTAGAACAAATAAAATAAAGAAAAATTAAATTTTAACATATGTCCTTAATCCTTCACTAGCCAATTTTTAACAAATCCACATAAATGCATCAACAAATATCTAGATTTCTATATTTTAGTATATTATTTATGTGAGGTTATGAATATATGCATGTTCTATATAAAACTATACTACACAGAATTTAACATGATATTTTCAAGTCTCTAGTATGTCTCCTATCACACTGACTCACCAGCATGCCTGCTGGCCCACCACGTCTGATTTTCCCAGGGTGCTAGATGCTGAGGCTAAGAGCTGTTTCAGAAGCTCTATGTCCCCCATCCCTGGCCCAGACAAGGCCTGTCATGGTGTGCCGACGCACTTGCACAGACTTACTGGACATGCTCTTTCATAAATACTGTGTTCGTGTGCAGAACAAACACAGGCCTGCAACTTTGATAAGCCCCTGGTCTCTATACAGGTCCACGTTGTCAGCCGACTACTGACATTTTCCTGTGCCGTCCTTTACTGGGAGAGCTGCCCTGTGCATTACAGCACATTGAGCATTGTCGGTGGCTTTGGTCAGTAGTACTTTCTTCCTACTTGCAAGAACCAAAACAGAGTTACCCTCCAGAGGGCAAATTCATCCTGGAGAAGTACTAATGAAAATGGTGTGTGTCATTCCTGAGTGGCCCCCTAAGGATTACTTTCCCACAGTTGTGCCCTGCACAGTCTCTCTCTTGGCTTGGTCTACGTCATATGGACAGCTGAAGGAGAAATATCTGATCTGTTTCTTAACCACCATCGTACTTTATGGTTAGCTACAGTAATACTAGCTGTGCTTTTTTGAACTGTTTTATACTTTATATAAATCCCCCCCTCCATGCTCATGTGTGTGAAAATAATTGGACCATGAGGATCTGTACTTACCAGTGCAGAGTTGAGTAGCTGGATGCACTATTAAGAGGTACATTCTGATTCCTACCTCTTCCTGTGCAACTCTGCTTCCCAGATGCTGTGGGCCAAGCACCTCTGCCTCTTCTGTGCCCTACCACTGCACAGTTTCTATCTTGCAACCAGCCAACAGTGGCCTAAGCCATGATCAAAAATAAACTTCTCCTCCTTCAGTTGTAGAGGTTGGACACTGTGTCCAGTAATGGGAAATCTAACCAAGGCAAGTTATCCAAGAATAGAAAAAAAATCATATTGGGTACAATCTCCCAATTAGATTAAAGACATTTAATACATCAATATGCCATCTCTACGGCTGTTGTAAGTTGCATCAATAAAAATACAGCCTTCAGAAATTTCCAATAAGAAAGCCTAGTCCTAGGGCTGGTCAGATAGCTCAGCAGAGGAAGTACCTGCTTAGGAAAGCACAGGGACCAGGGTTCAACAGTACCACATGCAATGCCAGTCCTGCCATTGCCCCTGGGGCACGCAGTGCCTGCCACCAAATCTGAGCATGGTGACACACACCTGTAATCCCAGCACTGGGGAGGCTGAAAACAGGAGGGTTACTATGAATCCAAGCTATGGAGCTAGACCCTGTACGAAATACACTTTTAAAAAAAGAAAAAAAAAAAATCTTAGTCCTCTACGTCTATAAGCAAGTGTGAAACTCCAGGTAATACAGTGCAAGTTGTCCCAAGGACTGACTTCCAGGTGCTGCTCCATGCCTTGGCAGCTCAGCAAGCCATACGACATCATCTGCCACCTATACACACTTTTAGAAAAGACATTCCAGCCTTTATAGAAGATGCTGAAGTGCTCTAAGCTTCAAGGGGAAATTTCACCCTACTGCTCTCCATGATAGGGAGAAAAAAAAACATTGATTTTCAACATGAATTTAACACATCTTACAAGACTACAAAACTTCCTTTCCCAGTTGTTATAGGCTTAATTGTGCCCCACCGAGACAAATTCATGCACTGAAGTGCAAATGAGACTATAGTTGAAGAAAGTGTCTTTTAAAAGGTAATCAAGTTAAAATAACATCACTAGAGTGGGCCTTCATCCAATAGGACTGTGCCCTACTACAAGAAGAGATTAACAAACACACAAGTACAAGCACAGAGGGAAGTCTGTGTGAAGACACAGGGAGATGTTTGTCTATAATTCAAGAGGAAAACCTCAGAAGAAACAACCCTGATAAATCACACTGCTCTCATACTGGCTTCCAGAAGCACAGGAGATAAACATGTTGCCTAAGCCCCTTCATCTGTGATACTTAGATATGGCAACACAGGCAAGCTAATGTACACCAGTCTTTTATATATACAATTTTATTTTATTTTGAAGAGTAAAAACAAAAGCAAGAACAAAAGTCAGAAATAAAGATACAAGCAGGGTAACATGTAACAATACATATGTTACAGATTTTTGATGCAAGAATAGCTGATTAACAATGGCTGATTAGCTATTTTCATCATCAAATGTTTCTCAGATTAAGACTGTTATTTAGCATTGGACATATGTTTTTATCAACTTGGGGTTAGAGAGAGATGAATGAGAAGAGCAGACTGTACATCCAACTTGTTAACCTCTGAGTACCTAACTGGCTAATTGTTTCATGGTTCCACTTAAGGAGTATATGGACCCTATTTAACTGGGAGCCCTTATTAATTAGGAAGAAACAGAAGGAAAAAATTTAATTTGTTGTCATTTCATATGTGTATCTACTGGAATTTTAACAGCAATAGCAAGTTAAAATAGCAAGCCAGATTACAAGCACTACAAAGACAAAAATAAGTCCTCTGCTGTCTATTGTCATCATAAATGACTCTTAAAGGTCTCATAAATGCCTCTTAAAGCCACAGTATCTTGCTCATATAAACCTAGGTGAAGGCTCTGTGATACAGGAACTTATCTGCTCAGCAATTTCATGAACAGTACACTATAAACATGGACAACCTGAAGAACTTTCTCTTTGCATTGCTGGCTAGAAATTATTTTTAAGAACTAGTCGAGGTCTAGATGGCACCCTTCCATGTAGACATAAATCCCTTACATTGAATGATCTGAATAATCCTGGGAAATTATCTTGGCAGTCACCTCGCTCAGTTCTTCATCTGATGTTTCATTGACTTCCTTCCATCTATACCTATATTACTCATATATAAAGCAGAATGCCGGAGAAACATATGCTAGGATTCTGTGTGCAAGGGCCTGTCTAGGAAATATGCACCTCTGTGAATACTCACACCTAAAACATCATTTTTAAAGAAGTTGGCCTTTGAAATGCCTGGTTGAGTAGGAAAGTACTGTCGACAGCTCAGTCCTGCCCCTTTACACCCTGCAAGCCAATGAAGGCTCATCAGATGCGAATGGCATTTGTAGAGAAAACAGCACAGTGTAAGAATTTAACAGTTCAGTCTCGCTTAAGAGAAGCAGTTCTCTGGATATTTCACCTTGGGCAAGTCCACTAACAACTTTTCACTTTTTATTTCTTCATCTTAAAACAAGAAGATAAAAGTAAACAACAATACCCGTAGCTTTCACTTCTTAAATTTCCCAATCATTTCAAACACTGTAAAGACCTGAAAGTAATTTAACAAAAAAATAATTCATTAATTAATTAAAAATAGAGATATATACACACACACACACACACACACACACATCTGGTGATCAAACTATTGACAGCATAGCAACATGAGTAATTCTTCATCCTACCCTATTCTCTTTGTCTCATTTTGCAATATTCTCCTGCTAAACTCCTTCCAGCTGTCTTACCTGAATCTCTATGTAAGCTCTCCACTCTGTATGATATTATCCCTGTGAGACTCCTTTGAAATCAAAATATTAAGGGGCATAGGCAGCACACTAGTTTTTCTATCACTGCTGCAACAAAGTACAACAGATATAGCAAATAAAAACAATAGAAATTTATTATCTCACACTTCCAGTGGTCAGAAATTCAGGTTGGTTCACTGTTTGTTGTTGTTGTTGTAGTTGTTGTTGTTTTGTTTTGTTTTGTTTTCTTTAGAGCAGCTGAACAAGATTGAATCATAGTGCTAACCAGTCTGCTTCCCAGCTCATGCTGACCTTTCACAGAACCCTGCTCTTAGGGTTTTGGGACCAAGGTCCTATGAGCTGAATCTGTCTCATGTTCCTGAAGCCTCTCTGCAGTTTATACACATAAGCACCGCATATCAGAGCCAATGAAGGCTTTCTGCACCCAACTCACTTGACTGTCCCTGCCTTGAACACCCTACTCCCAGCCAGAGAAAGTTCTTTATTTTTAAAGACAAGCAATTAGAATGGGTCCATGATGATAACCAAGGATAATCCCAAGGAATTAAAGTATGGGAAAGAGTGGGGGGCTGGTATTACACTGCCTGTCATAGGTGGTAAGAAGAGAAAAAGGATTTGTGGTAATATTGGTCTGCCCCTGCTTCTTTTCCCTATTACTCAACCAGTTACTCATGATAGTTCCCATTTAACTGCATTACCTGTATGACACTTCGCACATATTTAACTATTTTACCCTATTTAACCCCCACAACAACTTGCGCAGTAAATTCATCCCTATCTTCAATTTGCATTTGAAGCAAATAAGGTTCTAAGTTTTAAGTATCCTGTCTGAATACCTGACTAACGAAGAGACAGGATTCAAACCCAACTTGCGTGGCTAAGAGCCCACATCCCCAACACTGCACAGCTGAGAACTCAGAGGCTCATAGAGATCCTGTAGACTGTGAGGTGGTTCCTAAGAAAGACAGAAAGAAGGCAAGCTTCCTCCACCAGACTGCGTGGCCTGCTGCCCTGGCTCCCTTTCTGCCCACACACACCCATCTTCTCCCTTAGAGCTGATCTTTACAGCATCAATGATAATTTATTACTGTCCTCTGTCCTTTCCTGAAAGCACAAGGTCTTTGTTACCTCTGTCGTTTTGGGAAATAGTAGGACTTTTTTCTAATTCCGTGTCATCCCTTATAATGCTAAGATATAAATTTAATAGAAATTTAGTTTTTGGAACTTGAACTCTCATAATTACTTCTAGGACAGTAAGAGGAAAGCAAGCAGTTACCTAAACCAAAAGGAAATGGGAAATATCACACCATCAGGAGCTGTGTATAGATGACTAGAGTTTATAGCAGGGAGCTTCTCTTCATTTGTAAGCACTTGCTCAAGCATGTAAATATGCAGGTGGTCCTCAAACTGTTATGGCTCACTGTGTAATTGATAACATGTAATAAGAAAGATTTATTCATGTCCCCAGGACTGAATATTCATTGGAACGTAACACGGAAAACAGTTAAGCACTTTCCCAAATCACTGCTAGGGCATTTTCAAATGTTACTGAAGATTCTTCCAAGTGTGGGTGCCAGCATCCTGGCCGATGCTGTAGAGATCACTCTTCAGACACTGTCAGCAAGCCCAGGATCTGATCTATTGCCTAAGCTTCACATTAATTCCACAGAATTAATGTTTGTGGCTATTCCTAGTCATTGATCATCAGGTGATAATTGTCTTTACATAGATTTTCTCCATTAATTACCAAGCAGTTTACAGAGATGGGTGCTTATAAAACAGCAAGAAACCCACAGGAAGAAAACTGGGCAATGGGCTAGGGATAGAGCCGAGTGGCTTAAGCACCCAGCTGGCAAGCTCCAGGTCTGATCCCCTCGTTGCCACAGAAGAAAGAAGAAAGAAGAAAGAAGAAGGAAGAAGGAAGAAGGAAGAAGGAAGAAGGAAGAAGGAGGAGGAGGAGAAGGAGAAGGAGAAGGAGGAGGAGGAGGAGGAGGAGGAGGAAGAAGAGGAAAAGGAGGAGGAGGAGGAGGAAGAAGAAGAAGAGGAGGAGGAGAAGAAAAGGAGACCTGGACACTTGAACACTTCAGGCTTCCCTAGTAATTAATCAGTGCTTATCAAAAATCAAAAATTCTAAACAAAATCTTACAGATTTTCCTAAGCTTTTTCACATTCCTATCTTTTCAAGCAATAATTCTTATACATAATTTAATAATTATTTAAATAATCTATGAGTTTTTAATCTTATGGAAAAAGGTAAAACAAAACTTCATAACAAAATAATAGAATTACAATAGTTAATACATTGAGTACTGTTATCTTTAAAGTAATCAGTGTACAGAATATGGGCTTATGAAATTCTCCAAACAGTATCAGCACAAATGATTCTTTCAATGAACTAAGAAAAACCAGCAGCATAACTATCTGTGTTTTGTTTCTTTTTCTGGCCTTCCTTTCCCTTACACTATACTAGTTCCTTTTTCCTTTTATACAATTTCTTCCCAATTCACATTATCTACTGTACATAACATTTTTGTTTTCTTCCCAAATTGGGCTATCTTCTAAATAGAGATCATCAAAAACCTGACCACTTCAAAAGATAGGGTGATTCTTCATATTAAACATTTTAAAATTATTTCCATTTTTTAAATAACTTACATTCACGTCCCCTTTACCTTTTCAGTTCAAGAAACGTCTTATCGTCCTTTTTAATTTGCAAAACAGAGCTATTATCCATTATGGCCAAACATGTCAGCAAGTCATGCTGAGAAGTTTAATGAAGAAATATGGTTCAGCCAACCTTTGCTTTGAAAATAAAAAAGTTTGCCAAAGTATGAATTTAAAAAATGTTAATATTGCTATATTGTGTCTAGAGCAATGGCACTGAAATAAAGATGAAAACAATATATTTTGACTTAACTGTACAAGAGAAAACTAAGTTACCTAAAGTAGAATTATCAGGGAAATTCTATTTATACAAATCCATATACAGTGGATTTGGATTTCATAGTGGGATCTAGTTAATAGTCTTTATAGGTCTCTTATTTTTATGTCACACTACTATAGCATAGTAGAATATATATATATATATATATATATATATAATAATTCCATTATATATATGTGTGTGTGTGTGTGTATATATATATATATATATATATATATATATATATATATATAATTCATATAGGTGACTGGGGCTCACATTTTACTGCTCAAATAATTGTGTAAGTAGGAAAACATGAAAATCTCACAAGCACATCAAAATTAAAACAGAACCTGAACCTTCTGCCAGAATCTTAGATGAAATTCCACTTACTATTCATAGAAATAAACTGAAACCCTCCACTGGTGGCCAGAACAGACAGAAGGTACTGGTGAAAGAAAAGTAGCATTGGCAGTCCCAAAGGTGGTAGGTGGTTGGAGGAGAATTTGTCTGTTTCCTGCTGCTGCTGCCTGGTTTGTACTCTCAAGATTCAGATTAACCAGGAAATGAACTAATGATCACTACTCTGCTGCAAAATGAGGGATCTAGAGGTGGCTAATATACTGTCATTTCTTTCCCAACAGCTGCAGCAGCCCATTCTCGTTAGTGTTTGCAATTTCTCTGGAACAACATAAGTTGTAGGAGACCAGTATATTTGGCCCCAAAAGGAGAAAAAGAGAAGTGTAATTCCAGAAACATAATGGAGAGTCTCCAAGCTCTAACTTCAAGGGCCAGGTCAGATAAGACCCAAACCAGGGCAATGAGATCCCAGGCTTTCTAGAAAAAGGGAAAGACATTGTCTCCAAAGGAGAGAAGACCTAAACATTGGCCATATGACTTTTAGCCAGAATTCTTTGGATAGTTATAAGATGCCCTCCAATGTTCCATCTGGGGAATAGTGATATATCAGTAACAAACAAACTATAAATTCACAGAATTTATTACCCAATAATTTGGGACATTTTCATTTATTGGTCATTCATACCATAATACCTTCCATTCACCATTTTGGGGCAGAGAACAGACAAAAAGATAGCTGTTATGGCTTGTATCTAAATGTTACACAAAGCCCCATGTACTGATAGGTGAGGTTTTTCAGAGCTGGCTGGATCTAGGGCAGTGATGGCAAACCTTTTAGAGCTTTCCAAGATATGAAAGCACACTGCAGCATGTGGTATTGAGATTAAGGGTGTGTGGTATCAAATTAACCTGCTGATTGCTATTAGCATAGTTCTGTGTTATTAATACCACAATGATTTTCAAATTCCTATTACTTCATTTGCTGAAATTTTGTGTCATTGCTTTTTTTTTCTTCACTATTTTGTATTCTGTAAAAAATAAATGATAAATTTAAAAACCTCAGCATTCAATAAATTAAATGTCTAAAAGTTGTATTTCTTGGTACTATAGTAAAAGAAGCATGAAAACAGAAGGTTATGACCTCAAGAAAGTTGTGACCTACACATGTCATCACAAAAAAACACATGACAAAATCTTGAGCCACAGATGGAAGGTAAAGAATTTATCTAGCCTGGTAAGGAATGTTTTCCTTCTAACAATGTTTTGGTGACACAGGACTTAGTCTTTCTTTATGAGTTGAATTATACTAACAGGTTTTGAAGAGTAAAATATTTATATACTGATAATGTTGGAAATCCTACTTAATGCTTTTCCATCTTCAGAAACAACCTAGAAAAAGGTACAGAGCCGGGCGTGGTGGCTCACGCCTGTAATCCCAGTACTCGGGAGGCTGAGCCAGGAGGATCGGTGCAAGTTCGAGACCAGCCTGAGCTACAAAAATGAGCTCAAGGCTAGCCTGAGCTGCATAGCGAGACTCTGTCTCAAAAAGACCAAAAAAAAAAAAAAAAAAAAGGTACAGAAGACTTAATTATAGATATGCATTATAAGTCTTGATGACAGACAAGTGATGGTTTAACTGATTGAATTAATGTGCAGTAGCAAATAGAGGGATAATATTCTGACTTTAAAAAGTGAAAGATTCAAGATATCTCCTGCCTAAATATGATCAATTGAGAAAATAAACCAAATTACTTAAAATTATGAGTAACCCAGAAAATATTGTGAAGTACAATTAACAAAACAATATAGAAATTGAATAATATAACAGAGACATGATTACCAATAATTAGAGGAAGAGCTAGAATATAGACAGAGGTGGTATAACTAAGAAAAAAAGAGAGAGAGCCTCACCTGAGGCAAGCAGTGGTAGGCACACTAAAATATTATTTTAATGTCTCTTTTACCTCCACAGCACCATGCTACATATGATGGAAGAGACACTGTGGGCCACCAGTGTGGCCCCAAAATAGCAACCATCCAAGCAGAGTGATACTAGCCAGAGTGAGGCAGGAGGACAAAATTTGGGCTGTCTCCCTTCCAGTTTAATTTAACCACCATGGCTTTTTCAAACTTGAATTCTTTTACCTTACTTAATCCTACCACCACCAGTCTGGAATTATCAACTCAGACTCTACTTACTCCTAAAAATAATAATAAAATACTTGGCCAGAAAATCAAATTCTTTGTGACAAATACAATATGGCAAAGACATATCCAGTATGGCTGCTCCCAGAAGGAATTAAGCCCTTGCCAATAAAACCATCTCCCTTCACACTCCTGCAGCACCACTCCATAATTTTTTGTCATAAACTTTCAGATGAATCATTAGAACCACTACCTGTCTTGTCAAGCTGGTTTCACACCAGCGCACTGAGCTGGGGTCTTAAGACTGTCTCCCTTCCTGATGTGGCCTCATCCCTGCCACTCTACAGAAGACAGCATCTTGCTTACTAGACAGAGATAAATTCCTCACTGGCACGCTCATCAGATAGAAAGTCAAACTCATCTCCTTCCTCCTCGCCTCTCCTCCCTCAATCTAGTTATTTATAGAGATCACAGGTGAATCAGGGGAAATTATTATAGTACAATGACTGCTGAAAGGCTAGAAGCTAAGGAAGATGGATTATCATGGCTCTGACATGATTTGTATGGATTTCAAAAATTAAGCTGTTCGCTTAGAGTGACCACCTTTCTCCCGCCTGGGGTTTCACAGCTGCCCTGGCAATAACCTTCATCTGCACTTGGGAGCCCAAAAAGCTGAGCACGTTTCCCATTACCTTTCAAGCGAGTGTGTAGGGTTCTTCTGGCCCCTCAGTAATAGCAGGGCTGCTGGTGAACAGAGTGATAAACACCCACTGAGAGGGATGTAGCGTGAAAAGATCTCATCACCTGCCATTAGTTCTCCGATGAATAATGCAGCATTTTCCGTGGCAGGTGTCAGGAGTGGAGGGAGACAGCGCCCCTTAATGCTCCGGTGAGCACTTCAGCACAAAGCGAGAGGGGAGAGCAACAGACGCGTGTGACAAAATTACACAAGCTCCTGTGTTTTAAAAGAAGGGGGATTTTTACTTCACTTGTACCTGGTAGGTTTCTTTTCTTTCTTTCTCTATCCCAAGGCATGAGAACATTGTTTTGCCTTGAACTTCTGCCATTCTAATCAGAACTCCTTGCAAATTGACAGTTTCTCTTTAATTCCATTTCTCAGTCCACAGCCGCATCCTCTCTGTTGGCTCTGTTTTTCTTTGGTTTGTGTATCTTGATTGAACTTTGTAAATGTGGGCCAGGATTATATTTTTATTATATTTTATAAGTTTGGGTTAGAAAGAAACTTCCAAAAAGAGCAAATCATTTCCACATGCAATTGTACCCAATTGTATTCACCTATACACACACACACTCTCTCTCTCTCTCTCGCTTTCGCTCTCTCTCTCTCTCTTTAATTTTGTAGTTTTAAGCCAAAAGAAAGAGTACCTAACAGTGTACTATCTTTAAGAACCTACCTGAAAAATGGGTTTAATATTTGACAAGCAGAACTAAAGACAAAATGGGATCTATTTTTGGTTACTGATAGCACACAAAGTCATTTGTCCTCTGCACCACAAATATGGATTATTTCTAGCTTCAGATCCCAACAAGAGAAAAAACTCCTGATAACATTTAGGTCCACAGACCCTTTCTATGTACTCAGGACTAGTTCTTTTTCTCCCTTTCTCTTTTTCACTGTTGTTGTCATGTAACTTCGAATGTGGCAATACATGGCAAATTCTATAACTTAATTTTGTGTCTACTGATGTCTTTTCTCCATCACCATGGCTATTAGTTTTGGAACAAATATCTTGACAAATGTGTACAAGCCACTGACAGAACAAAAACAGAATTGTTCCAAAGAATCAGGAACATGCAGCCAACATATAACCTCTGTTTACATTGTTATTCCAAGAAACCAGGACCCATACATCTTGTCCTTGTTTAGTCTCATTTAGTCTTAAATATGCCCTCTAAAATAGGTCAGACTCCCAAGTCAGCAACAGTTCTTTATTTCTTCCAACTTCTAATTCCTTATTAGAAAAGTATTGTACTCATCCACTAAGTATAAAGGACATGTCACATAATGCAGCTAAGCACAGGATTTAATCATAACCCTGATCAGAAGAAAATTACATTCTAGTTGAAAAAGTAAGCCATAACTGTATTAACAAATGAACACATTTCACTGTTGTGAGGGAAAAAAAATAGTAACATAATTTTTAAAACCTAAAAAACAATCTGGTAAACATATTACCAAATAATCCCTACCAAGAATTCTCTGCTGATCCAGGGATGTGTGTTAGTGCTTTTATAAAGCCTGATTTTTATGTACAGTAATTACCATGGTGAAGTTTAGTGTCAACGCTGAGCATTCTACACTGCAGGAAATCCACCCAGGGAAATTACCACATCAAATAAGCCTTAGACTGAACAGTCTCCTCACCCAAGACTTCACAAAGTAGGAATAGAAAAAAAAAAAAAAGTAATGGGGATTTAGAAAGGTTAATGTTTAATTGTTTGATCAATCTTATATACCTATATGTATTAATCTAAACTGATCTGATGATGAAAATATGTAATATAACCATTGTTAAATTTAAACAATAAAAAAATTGAAAAAAAAAAGTAGGAATAATATGGTCAGTGGTCAGTGACCACAATGATAGTGGTCAGGATTCTGGTAGAAGATTCCTGCTGGTCATTTGCAGTACCTGAGCACCATTCTTCTTGACTCCTGTGGTTTCACCAAATGCTCAAATTGGTTTCCAGCTTTCCCATCCATTCTGCAAGCCAAGCGTGGTTGAAAGCTTCTAAAATCAGCCCCTTGGGCTCTCCACCTCCACATATTGAAACCTCTGTACAACCCTCAGCCATATCCCATGTGTGAGATTAAACTTAGTGGCATGCTTTAATGCACGCACAGAATTGGGTATTGCTTTGGAGGTTAGGCTACAAAAAGCTGAGTTTCATCTTGCTCAACCTTTCCATCTCTTCTCACATCTTCACTCAAATGAAGCAAGCTTGTAGTGTAAACTGGCCTACAGAGAGGAGAGGAACTGAGAGAGGCTTCAGCTGCCAGGCAATGTGGAGCTGAGGCCCTCATTTTAATAGTATTTTAAAAGTGGGACCTAGCTAATCATAGTTTGAAAATATGCTCTTCCCCACTGTGCACTGTAGTACGTGCAGCCTTTACCAACATCTTGATTTCATCCCCACAAGAGACTTTGAACCAGAGAATCCAGCTAATTTGTGTTCAGTTTCTTGACTCACAGAATCTCAGAGATAATCAATTTTTCAGTGGTCCCATGAGAAAAGTGATCAACTTCACATGTGTCATTCCAGAATACAAGCTGAAGAATGCAGGTACCTACATGGGGCATATTCTCAGATCACCAAAAAGGAAGGCTAGGTCCAAATGCACAGCACATCTGGTCAACTCAGATTCCCATTAATGTGAGAATACTCACATTAGTCCAAGTCAAGAGGGAGGCATGCACACTCTATACACACAAGGTAATGGCAAGGGTATGAACATATACTGTTACTTTAGGACCATTGAGTATTGTTCTTTTGTTCTTAAATGTATTACAGCTTTCTGTTTATTTGCAGTCAAGAATCCTTACTGGCACAATATATAAAAGTAAAAGGAATTAGCAAAGTGAGGAAGATCATTAAGAGTATGTAAGTTAAACAATAAGTTAGTTATCACATAAACTATGGTATATCCTTCATTGAAATACTATGTGGTCAATAACAGAAATTTCAAAGTAAAGATTTTCATTGTCTTTCATGCATAGATACACACATTTTATACTATGTAAAATCAACACTTGTGCTAGAGCATTAGTGCAAAGCGTATGACACTATGTTTAGCAAAGGAGGTAAAAGTCAAGTAAATGATTACTGAATGGATGCTTTTTGATAGGAGATCAAGACTTACTGTGCACAGATTCTGATGTACCATCCAGAAGGAAAGGAACTGGGGCTGGAAGGATAGTTCAGTAGAACAAGTGCTTGCCTGGCAAGTGCAAGGGTTGAGTTCAATCCCCAGTTCTGGAAAAAAAAAAAAAAAAAGAGAGAGAGAAAGAAAATATCAGAAAGAAAGGAATTACTAGCATAACAAAGAGAAGGTTATGCTGGAAAATGAAGGAAAAATTAAGATTGTGGCAGAACAAAGAGGGCTGGTACAATGTAAAGATCTATTCTGAATGTTTCCAAACTAAGTTTATGGTGCTGTTATCTCAGAGACTTAACTACATAAACAGAATAGCCAAAGAGCTTAGAAACAATGGTTTAGAAAATGATATAATTATTCTCAGATTTATTATAAGTATTCTCATATTTCTATTTTCTCCCTGTATTTCTGAACTGCCAACAGTTTCCAATCAAGATGTGCTTGTTTTCTGTTAGAGCATCTCAGAATCTAAACACCTCTTTCCTGAATTAAGTCTCAGTCTCTATTAAGTGTTTGAAAAAATTGTCCATTGAATGTATTAGTTGCTGCCTGTTAGTATTTTAGCTATTTTTTCTAGCATGTTTATCCAGTCACATTGTAAAAATGTGGGAACCAATTATTACTTTTGATTTTATTAAAAATAGTTCATGCTAATAGGTAATAATTTTATAGTTCTACTTCTAGTCAAATATACTGAAGAAATATAAGAAAGAAAAATTTGGACTTCCATGATGAAAAAGAAAAAAATAGAAGGGATTTATTTACTCACAGAGGGTTGCAGAACAAAGTCTACCTAGAGTAGATGTGATGGAGCCCACTGTCCCCCCGCAAAGAAAATGTTCAATTTCTTTCATGTATGAATATGATCTTATTTAGAACTAGAGAATTCACAGGTATAATTAATGTAAGTTGAAATGAGGTCCTAATACACTGAAGAGGGTCTGAAACCAAAGCTGTGAAGTGTTTATAAGAGGACATCTTGGGATGACAGAACAGAGATGGGAGGGATTCAGCTACAAAACAAGATTGCCAACCTTGCTGGCAACCTCTGGAGTCCGGTGAATGGCACAGGACAAGCTTTTCTCTAAGAGGTTCCAGGAAACATCAACCATGTCAACGCCTTGATTTGAGATTTTTAGACGTGACCTAGTGAATGAATCCACATTTGTCTTAAGCCATAAAAGTAGCAGTAGTTGGTCTCTGTCAGTGTGAGAATTCTAAACTACTGCGTTTTGACTGTTAAGAGTTTGGGTATTTTTCTTAATTAATGTTATAAAATGCTTGAAAAAGAACTAATTTTTAGAAATGGTTAAACTGAAAAAAAAAAATCTGTGCATTCAGTGAATGTCACAACATCAGTAACTCTCTGTGAAAAGATGTCTGACCCTCTTGATGCCCACCAGACAGGCCCATACTCTAGGTCCAGATGCCCTCTTTTCTAGCTTTCTCAGATAAACAATATATAATTCATACTCATATGAAAACTGCCTTGATAAATAGTACTCAGAGAATATGGGAAAAATAAAACAAGGTAGCCTTCATCAGTCTTGAGCAGCTGTTGGGAGGCCAACAAGCCTAGGCCATATGGACATGCCTCTCCAAGTTCACTAAGACATGCCAGCACACCTTATAACTGAAATTCATAAGCCAGAATACATCCTTCATGGATTAGGTTGTCTTCATCAGGCTATTCAGAAACACAGCATATCACAGATGTCAGTAACTATTCCACCGAACTTAGACAAAGCTGAACTCCGATGATCTTTTATTCCAATTAGAACAACCATGTATTTGTATATTAGGGTTCTTGAAATGCAATGATACATGTTTATCAAAAGTCTGATCTCAAAAATGTGAGCATTTCCCTTAGCAAAATCTCACCATGGTTCCATAAGGACTATCCCGGTCTTAGAAGGAAGTAATAGAAAATTCTTTAAAAGAAATACTTGATGCTATTATTACATGTATTCCTTCAGATGTCAGGGATATATGCATATTATGGTACACACACAAAAAAAAGAAAAATGTAAAGTACTCAAAAATGTGAAGTCAAGATTCTGAAGCAAAATTAGAACTTTCAGCTTCAAGAACATTTAAACAGTTGCTTGATTTTAAACACACACTTCATATTTACATAAGTGATGTCAAATGCATTGAGATAAAAATCCATGTAGAACATCCCTTTCTTATTGAAAGAATTCATTCCTCTGATACATTTCTTTGTCAGTAACTTCAATATTTAAAAGTAAAAGAGTGAATGAACAAAAAGCTGCCATCTGCAATAGCAGATAAAAGAAAACTTATATAAAAAGATTGTTTAACAATACAAAAAGTAACTATCAAATATATACCCAGGAATCCTGGGGCCAAAGGACATCAGGGCATTTTTTTTTTAATGTTGCAAAGTAAAGATGCAATCTAAAGCAATAGCTTGGGTGTAGGGAATTAAGCTCTCCAAAAGAATATCTTTCTGGAATCAGTGTTCAACAGCATAATGAAAGTATCTAAATATCTACATTTCTGTCATATTTAAGGTAACTTTTTCCGTACAGCATTTTTTTACATTCTGGAATCCATATATCTTCCACAAGGTAGAGTATTATAAAGACTAAGTTCCAAAGAGAATGGAAAATTTGTCCAATTTTTCTCCTGCTTCAGCCTGCATTATCCCCCATGATACATGGGATTATAGCTGGACCTCCAGAAGTCATGTAGTATGTACAATGTCGTGTTGCCTACCTCATTCAATTTGGTTGGACATGCCTTGGGCCTTATGTTGTACAAATGCAATATCTTTCTTCCCACTGGGATTGGGACTCGTGTATGTGATGCTTTATTGACATTACCACACCTATTACTAAGTATAGAGGAAAACTACTATATAATAGTAGAATAAAGTTGTGCCACCTGTCAAGAATTCTTCCAAAAATAAGTAAGTGGATACAACCAAGATTCCAGTTCCAATTTCTACTTTACTAACATTGCACCTGCTACAGCAACAGGCAAAATGAAGTCAGTCAAATCAGTTAAGTGTCCAAGCATTCAGACAAATTAAAAATAAAAGAACACTTCTTAGTGATGCTTGCCTGGACTATATAGAAGATCAGTATCATTTAATAAACTAAAATGTTAGAAAAGAATCCTAGCCTAAAAAGATATAGTAATCATTATATCTCATATTGAGATATACTGATTTATACCATAAATGGGTAGACTCTGATTAAGGTTCCTTGTTCTTTAAAAAAAAAAAAATCATAAAAATAATTGGGAAAATTTTGGAATATTATAACTCATTGAATTCTTTTATGACTTTCTTAAGTATAAAACTATTGTTTGTGAGGAAAATACCTATGTGCAGAAATATTTAGAATGTCCTCATGTCTAAACTCTATATTTCATTGGTTCAACAATAAGAGAACAGAGGAAACTGTTGGATGCTAAGTGTAAGATATCTGGCATCCAAGTTTCTCTTCTTCTCTTTTCTATATGTTTGAAATTTCCCTAACTGAAAGGTGAAAGAATGGGACTTGGGAGATAGTTCAGTGGGCTAACCACCTGCCTGGAAAGCTCAATGACCCAGGTTCAATCCCTTGTACCCCGTGACTAACAGGATGGCCCCAAAACCCCTGGTTTGACATGCTGGCCACTGAGCCTGGGAGTTATGGTGCAGGCCTGTAATCCTAGCACTGGAAAAGCTGAGACAGGAGGATCACTATGAGTCTGTGCTGCATAGTGAGACCTTATACCAAAAAATAAATATAATTTTTTACAAATTAAAAGGTGAAGAATGGAAACAATTTTTGTAAATTTCCATTTAAGACATTTAACCACTAGTGGAAGTACCTACAGGGCAGATCTTTCTGTTGTGACAGAATCCAATGCAAAAAAGACCTAATGCAGGCTTAGCTCCATATATACATGTATACACACATACAACTTTATTCTGAACACACTTGTTTAAATTGTGTCAACACAAATCATTCTGACCTATCTTTTGGCTCTGATTGCTCTAAAAGTAATATTAAAAGAACTGTGAAAAATATCAGTAGTCCCTTTTACATACTTCCTGATCAAAAATCTTGGCCAAAAAAAAGTATTTCCTCTAAAGAGAACTATGAGAAGTTTTAAAATACGCTTAGGTTGTATCTCTGAATTAACTGTCACATAAAGCATGATCAAACACTATAGTGGGTCAGCTTGGTGACATTCCCCTTTGGAACTATGGGTAGGTGACTACTGTAACTGATTAAGTCATTACCCACTGGTCAAGCAATGACCATGGCTAATCCAGATGGCTGACACTGACAAAAGTTCTACAAAATTCTGTACATGGTTTTAAGGTAAATCCTGAGGGGATTTAACTAAACTTGTCAGATACAAAAATTACATGTTTTGTTATATAGGTCTTGCTTTAACTTGGCTTTAACCATCCAGCAGAAAAGTTTAACCACAAGGCATAAAAAGCAAAACTAGATAAATATGCTGAGCTATGAAAGGCTCAAGTCAACAGCTTCCAACAATGCCAGTTTTGGTGATAACCCACTACTATGATGGAATATTGGACTATGCATACAACTTCCTTCTCCTACTTCAATGAGAAGAAATATTTGTACCAATAATGTTTAGAAAAGTTATCATGCATACATCTTGTACTCTGAACAACATGAAGACAACAATGTACAATTGGATTAAGTATTGTGGCTGCCCTACTAATGTGTTGTGAAACTGTCTCAATATTATTTATTAAAAGTAATAAAATTATAAATGAAAAAAATCATTACCCAAAGGGTACTAAGAGGAAAAGCATGTTGCTGTTTTCACCCTCAGCAGACAGGGGTGTAGAAACTGAACAGAAAATAATAGATGAACAAAATTGTTAGCAGTTACAGATTCTTCCCATGTTAGTGGGTATGTGGATAATGCAGGAATGTGCACTATACAGGACATTAGAAATGGAAACTGACATCTTAATGAGGAAGTCCCAGAGAAGGGGAGCCTGTAAGAAGAAACTATTTTACTAATTAGAAGGTACTTCAGCACAAAGCATGAATTTCTGAGGGACAAAATATGTGCCATAAAAGAGGTTCCTCATGCAGAAAAATCTTTGAGGCATCTAGCTATCCAGTATTTGCTCTATCTGACCATAGCAACTTTCCTTGGTCACTTGATTATCAATGACCCATGTCACACACTCCTGTGTGGGCTCACTTTGTCCCTCTGGGTGGCTCCTTTGGGTGAAATCCCTGTGTGTTGATTATAGATCAGTTCTTTCTACTCAGTACCACTTAGCTGATCCAGACAAAACATCCATCAGTGGCTCAGAACACCTAGTGTACTACACACTCCCATGAAGTGAACGCCTGTCTTCACTTATCTACCAGAATCACTTACTACCCAAAGGCCTTGGCTTTTGCATCTGTTCTCAAGAAAGAATCAAGTACCAATCTACCTCTTGCTATGTTTAGAATCTCCAGTTAATATGAAGTTGTCAAGAATTCCACATTAACATCCTATTAATTGATGACTTAGCCTGCTAACTATTTATTCATAGAGATGATATCCTTTCCAACCAAAAACGGGGCTATAGCTTTAAAGTAGAAGTGCTACCTGGTAAGCAACCAATTGTATATCACATAACAGAATTCAAACTTTTGCTGAGAATAGTAACTACTTACCTCCAAACGTTGTGGATGAATGGAAACTAGACAAGAATGTATCATTGTCCATCATCAAAAATTTGGAAATTTGACTTAGAAAAAAAAAGAGGATCCTAGATTTTAAGCATCTAAGCTTTCCTTTGTATTATTCTCTTACTATACTATTTCCAATGGCTGGCATGGAGCCCGAGATCTATAAGTACTTATTGATTGACTGACTACAGACCTGGTTACTTCATTATAAAAGAGTTTTCTCTCAAGGAATTCATTAATGCTAGTATTCTTGCATATGTGATTGTACAGCACAAACGTGACAATACACTCCATATCTCTTAACTCCTATCTTGGAATATTCCTGCTGTGCTGTGTATTTGTCAAGAGTTAAAATGTAAGAGTTTCTGCATCAATGCCATTTAAATCCACAATCCAATTAATGCATTAAAAGCTGACAGAGTTTTGCTAAAAATCACCATTTGTCATGCATTCTGTGCCCTGGCATTATCCCTACAGATATATAAGGCTAAAAAAGGCCACCTATTACTGTAGAGATGTATCTAAAAAATCTCTCAGGTTGCCTGTAATCATCTCCATTATGTATAATGACCATTTTGATAATAGTCTTTAGAAGAGGTAATGGCCCTGCTGAACGGTTATTACCTGTCTGTTCATGCTGGAAGCAAGATGCAGAAGCCAGAGGGGACAGTCAAATGGTCCTTGTGGTGTATTCTGAGGAAATAAGAAATATTTAACAGAATGCAAGAAACAGACAAGCTAGCGCCTTTTGTAGCAGAACTGGCCACCTCTCTGCCACAAGCCTTCCTGAATTTCATAATTTAAAGCAAACGCTCCCCATAATGGACCTGCTCTCAGCCTTCAGACCAATTTTATCCAAAGCACTGCCACCTGGTCTATTAAGAGGAATGGGAAAAGACAATGGAATGTTATCATATCCCTGCCCACATTTACTGCTGAGGGGCTAACCTCAGGATAACGGCAGAAACAGAGGACAGCTGTTTCCAGTCAGCCCTTAAAAGGAGCTTTATCTGTGTCATAGGTCACACTGAAGATATGCCATGGGTCTAGTGACCAAAGGGATCCAGGCTGAACCACAGCTCTAACTAGAAAACATAGTATGTCCAAAGCAGGAAACTTCCCACACTGAACAGCTTCAAGTCCATGGAGCAAATGTCAGGCTCTATTTCCTGGAAGCAGAATATATTGTATAAAGCAGCAAGAGCTTACAAAAGACTCTTACATCCCTAATCTAGTCATCCTCATACCCTCCAAAAAATACATGGGGAAATGAGTAAACGTACGCAATAGACCTTTAATGGGAAAAGTGATTAATGCCCCAACCAAAGGAGCTCACAGAATTCCAGGTAAAGCTAAGTGGAAGTAACTGGATTGTAGGGGTGGGACACTAGGTCAGTCCACTCACTGGTGTACCATAGTGCTTGGTGTGAATGAATGAGCTTACTGAAGATGAAAGACCCTACTGTGGGTAAAAGTGGAACCAACCAATAGGCTTGTGGCCCAGGTAAAATAAAAAGGGAAAACAACAAAGGCTGCTGCCCCTACCTGCCATGGCTCTCTGCCCTGGAGCCAGATGACTGTAGGTGGAAACTTCTGCACACAGCAAGCTAAAATAAGCCATTTCTCCTGTAACTTGTGGGCATTGGATATTTGATCCCAGCAACAAGAAGTAACTAAGATACCAGCTGTGATTTATTGCTGTCATCAAACAAGAGCCTTTACCATGTTTCTTTGCATTTTGAGTCTCCAAAAGGAGAATGAAGGAATACAACTCACTATGCTTTTTTGCAGAAGTCTGTACCCAAGGGCATTTTATTTATTAGAAAACAAATAGGTGAGGTACTTCTGTATAGTTCCATATTGGCAATTTCCAGGACAAAAGCCACAAATCACGTACAACTATTTAAATACAACTTAAGTAAATCCTGGTATGGTGGCAAACACCTATACCCACAACACTCTTGGACACTAAGGCAGACAAATTTCAAGCAGGAGCTCAGCCTACAGAACTCAATGGTTTACCATAAACCAACTGCAAGTGCCCAATTAGGCAGAGCCACTACGGAATATTCTATTAGGACAGTGAATGTCTAGAACATATTTTGTCATTGAAGAAGGTATTACTGGGCAAAACTACTATAAACAATAAATAGCACACAGTGAAATGAGTTTATTTTGAGACTCTCTCTCACTACATAGCTTAGTCAGCCTTGAACTATGAATCCAACTGGTCTTGAATTCAAGGTAATGCTCCTGCCTCAGGGCCAGTCAAATAGCTCAGTGGATTAAAGCTCTTTCAAGCAGGCACAGGGGCTAGAGCTTCATCCTCAGGCCTGTAGTGCTGGCCCCATCCCCAGGGCACACTTAGATGGAAATTGAGACTGGGCATGGTTGTGTGCACCTGTAAACCCAGCTCTTGGGAGGCTGTAAACAGGCTGATCACTATGAATCCGATTTAATAGTGAGACTCTGAACACCCTATAGACCCTTCAATCAATCAATAAATAAATAAATAAATAAATACAAACAAACCTCCTGCCTCAGCTCCCAAGTGCTAAGATAACAGGTGGTAGGATTCCACCACCTCATTCAGAGGAAACAAATTTTAAAGGTAGCTTTTTAGTTCTCCATTATTAATTGTTCAAAACCTATTGATCCTCAAAATAAATTTTCTTTCCATAGAAAGCAGGAAGGGAAATACAGCAGAATATTTAGTATTGATACCCTAAATTCACACACATTGTAACATTTATGTGATATGATAAAACATTTAAATAACTTGAGAAACAGAATAAGCTTGAAAGGGTCTGAAATCAGAAAAACATTCAAGAACTACAGCAAAGAAAGGGCTAAGGCCACGGAAAACATTAACTGGGCAGGAAGGTATTTCTGGCCCTGACACTAAGGAAACACACATACATACCCAAAGCAACAAACCTGCAATTGAAACATTCTTTGTAAATTTCAAGATGTTACTGTTGCTCCCTTCTAGGGACAACAATTTAGAGAATATTCCTACTCATCAGAGTAGAGTCTAAGGAGGGAGAATCTATTTGAATTGCAGAATGCTTAGCATAGTTTTAGACATTTAATAAACACTCAAGGTAGATGTGGAAAAGGGCAGGAGAATAATTCAATACTTTTTAAAACTATACCATGTGCTAAATGCTATACTTAAGACTAATTCAAAAATGCATGAGATGTAGGACTGCCTTCAAAGAACACGCATTCAACACTAACACAAGATAATGTGTAAAGAAAGAGAGTGCGTAGGAAGGGAAGATGAAATCACTTCCAGACAAGAACAAAAGGAAAGTTTTATGGAGAAAATGATATCTGAAGGTTTCTTCAAAATGAGAGTTCTGATGGCCTGAGATGAAGGGATAACTATGCATATGCTATGGGAAAGCCCAGAAATAACCTCAACAGTGAAACTTCAACTCTTTTGAAGCTTGTGAGAGAGGAAGAAGTGTTTGTGGGAGCAGCGAAGGAGACGAAGGAAAGAGAACAACAAAAATAAAGACTTCAGATGTGCTATGTGCATATGCAAACTCCCCCATGATACCTGCAATCATGTAGTACAAACATATGCTAATAAAATTGAAAGAGAAGAAAATTCATATTCAATGAACAACAATTATATGCTAAGCAATTTGCCTCCAGGTTCTCTAGACAGATGAACCTAAGGGAAGAATTAAACGAAGCTTTTCAGAGGTTTGACTCTAGGGTTAAGAGAGAGAAAAAATGTAATAGCGATAAAGAGAGATGGGAGGAAATGCAAGATGATGTATGTTCATGTGGTCATGAATCAAACAAGCCTGCTTTACAGATAAGTTCAGTTCTGAAAACAGGGTCGATATATAAAGGAGGTTGGCTGAAGCAGTCCCTGGGAGGGAGGGATGAAGGAAAGAACTTTATTTCCCATGTTATTCCTATCTCCTATTGCCCATTGGGCAAAAGATTTGGTAGATATTAAGCCCCACCCTTCTAAGTGATCGTGTCTCACACCACTCCTTCTGCTATGGGGTATCATCAAGGGTGGAGGTGGAAGCAGCTGGACATACAAAACATGGCCATCCCGTCATGCTGCTCAGTGACAACCAAAGAGGGCCAAATCCGTCCAAGCAAGGAACTGATTAGGCCTAGCTGGAAAGAGTCTTGTCCCAGTAAGAGGCAAAAGTACCTAGAAACTTGAGGAAGGCCCATATGGTATGTGTGTTATGGTACCCATGAGGTGGGTTCTGTAATTCTATGTGATACTAGGTATCGTTGCCACTTTACTCTTATTACATTTTATAAGTAAACGTAATCCATTACATTTTAATGGATTTTCTTCTATATTTATAGAGCTCAGAACAACAATAATGATCCTTAAGCTGCAATCTGAAGATCCAACTCCAAAGGTCTACCTTTTTTTCTTTCCTTTCTCATTTCTCTAGCACCTCAGTTGATACCACTGCTGTTCTGCTTGCATGTAGTCAGGATTCCCAATTTATGGATTAGGTTATTTTATCAATTTATATAATATATATGTCAAAAGTACTAGTATTCAGGGAAGACAAACTTCTTATCCATGATCTCACAATAATGAACAAAATCCTAATTTAAACTTCTGCAAATCAGAGTCCAACATTACTTTCTATGAATTTTTTTCAATGACTATACAAAATTCCTAAGATTGAGTACTTACAGAGAAAAGAGGATCATTTCTTTTTTGTTTTTTTACGCATTTAGTACAGGGTCTCACTATACAGATCCAACTCACAATGGTCCTCCTGTTTTCAGCCTCCCAAGCACTGGGATTATGGCGCTCACCACTATACCCAGTTTCATTTACCACCTCTGTGTGCCCCAGGGGCAGGGCCAGCACTGCAAGCATGCTGGGGATCGACCCTGGTCCCTGTGCCTGACTAAGCAGGTACTTTAGTCCACTGAGCTATCTGGCCAGCCCAAGAGGGTCATTTCACTCACAGTTTTGAGGCAGAAAGACCAGAGCCCCCTTGGCTCTGAAAGAGTGGAACAGGAAACAAGTGCATGTGGAAAAGGAGAGCCAACTCACTCTGTAAGGCCAGAAATCATCCCTTTCCAGGGCAACAACCCAGGGACCCTACCAGTTCACATTGACCTGCCAGCACTGCCACTCCAGAGAACAAATCTCTCAGACACTGAACTTTCGAGGACAAATATCTAAACTGCATTGCTCTGCTTTGTTACTTCTCATGCCCTGTGATACTTCTCCTCTCCTACCCCTGACTCAAAGGTCAGTTCCTGCAGACGCTCTGCTTCTTCCCTGTCAGTACTCTCCCCTTGTAATGGTTCATACATTGTGTAAACTTGAAACTCCTAAAAGCTTAACTAAGTAATTCAGCAGTTCTATATCCTAGGGTGTAAAGCACATGCCTTTCCTTCTAACACGGTGTCCATTACATCAGCTTAAGAAGTTTAGAAGTTGCTTAGAAATTTAGAAGTTACTCAACCGAGTCACTAAGCATGGGCCAAGAGCCTCACTTCATAAACATCATAAGCCTATGCCAGAGGACAGCAAGGTGATGTGATTTCCACACCTTTCTGCCCTAGGGCAGGTAGCCTGCACACAATATATGGGAGGAAAAAAAGGCTTGCTCTCCCCCCTTTTGTGCTCTTGCTGCTTTTGCTGCCTTTTCTCATCTTAAACAGTTGCCCCTGAGCCATGCCACTCTGGCATGGAGCCAGCTGGTTAGGTACTGAAACCTCCACGAACTGTGATCTACATAAACTTTTCCTTCCTTAATTTGGGGTGTCAGATATTTTTGTTTCAGCAACAAGAGGAAAATAAAACACTTCTCTTTGGAAATCCTCATAAAATATACTGTACCTGTTTTGTAATGTTTCATCTGATACACCTCTCTGTAGTCCTTTTATAGTTTCATTTTTTAAAAGCAGTCTATTTCTGTATTTCCAGCTTCTTGGGAATATCTCTGTTCGACTCAAAGAACAGTCACTAGTAAACAAACACTATTTTAAAATGATTTAGTTGCACCAAGATAGGGCTTTTTATTGCTCCTTGTTGATATTTAAACTTGCAATGTTTTTCAACCTTGACTGTACTTTGTAAGCACACAGGGAGGTTTTTTAAAAACATGATGGAAAAAGAGACAATAGAAATGATCAAGATGCAACACATGAATGTAGTAAGTAACTAAGACAATTATAATTATGATGCATCACAAACATATACTAATAATAAAAACATACTAAAATATTACTGATGCCCTAGCATGGCCTATCAAAAGGAAAAAAGAAAAATAAATGGGTGTAAAGGAGGAGCAACAATCTTAAGAACTATCAAGAATCAAGAATGTAAAAGGTCAGTGACAACATTAGCTTTGGATTTTTGATGGCAGCCTCTATTCTAAGGGTAGAATTACAAAAGTGATCCAAATTCAACTAACATATCTGTAAAGATAGCTTTGCATTTACATATGCAGTTCCAGGATTGGCATCTAGGCCAAGGATAGCAAACCTTTTAGAATTTTCAATGATAACAAACAAATTTGTATGAAACAAGTTTTAATTAAATTCAGATGTCAGTTTATAACACAAAAACTATATCTTTAAATTGTAAAAGCTCATGAGTACTTCTTGAATTATTGCTGCAAGTGAAAATATTATTGAAATATTTCAAGTAAAAACAAAAAGTCAGTAGCTAAAAATTTTATGCATCAAACTCTCATTTATGGTTCTACCTTGTGGTCGTTTTTTTTTTCCAATGTAGCATAATTTTAAGAGGACAAGAATGGCCATTTAAAAAAAAAAAATTCTTAATTGGATAATCTGTTTTAAAAATTATCCTTCTGCAATTTCCTGAGGACTCATCTCAGCCCATGCGTGTGTGAGACTTCCTGCCCCACACCAATCCTACCAATCTCCTCTGGACTCATCTCAGGCCATGCATTGAGAATTCCTGCTGCGCACCCACCAGCTAGTCTCTTCTGGACCCAGCCCAGGCCTGGCTTGCATGTGGTGTTCACTCTCATGAGCTGCAGGAAGAAGTTAAACACAGTAGCCAGACACAAGCTGGGCACATCTGGATAAGTTCATATCTAGTAGATCTGGACCCAGTAAGTTAAGATACTTTGCTAGATCCAGATATATGGGAGTGTCTTCTCTGTTTTTCTGTTGATCTACAGAGGGGGTAAAGAATAACCAGGTGAACTAGCCTATCTGGAAGACACCAGGGACATTAAGGGGAGGTAATCAGACAGAACATAGAGGGTAAAGAATAACCAGGTGAACTAGCCTATCTGGAAGACACCAGGGACATTAAGGGGAGGTAATCAGACAGAACATAATGAACTACATTAAATACGAACTCCCAATTTAATATCTGCTTAGCTACACAGACATGAAATTTGCTCTTACTGTGTAAAATACAAACTCGTTAGTTACAAAAGTTTGTCAACTGCTAAATATCATCACCCATTCTTAACTGTTATACTGTAAATACAAAGCTATAACTGCACTAACCATATAATCTCACTTGGGTAAGAAATACACTAAAGGTATAATTGCACCAAGCTGTACAGCAAAGGTCAGGACGGTGTATACAAAATGACAAAGAGGAGCAATAGACAATCTCAGGGCCTGAGCCAACCTGGGAAAAATGCAGGAGACACTAGCATAGAAGAAAATGGGGATCACACAGCTGAAATCTCTGAATTAACAATGTCTGAAGTAAAGAAAATATGCAGATAGGTATAGAGGAAATCAGATCAGAAATAATCTCTGAAGTAAAAAAAAAAAAAAGAAATCTCTGAATTAATAGTGTCTGAAGTAAAAAAAATCTGCAGATAAGTATAAAGGAAATCAGATTATAAATAATTTTGAAGCAAAAAAATAAAGGATAACCATAATGAAAGAATTAATAACTGCTTCTGAAGAAGACACTGATAAAAAAAATTAGAGGACCTTAGAAAAACAATGGGTTCTTTAATTGACCAACATAGGAAAAAAATAGATCACATGAAACAGGTTCAAAGAGATACATAGGAACTTGAAAGCGCAAAAACAAGCTGGCAAAGCTGTATGAATGAAAGTGAAGATAGACTTTTAGATCTTGAAGACACTGCTGCAGCTAGTGGAAAGGTAAGAAATCATCTCTTAAAAACAACTGAGATGTAGGAAAAAAAATAATTCAACATTTACAAGATGATACAAAGATGAACAACGTGAGATAAATACACATCAATGAGAAAGAAGGAGTTAATATAAATGATATAAAAGGAATGTGAGCAGAAGTAATAGCAGAAAGCTTCCCAAACTTTGTGGAACAACTTGGCATTCACGTAACTGAAGCATACAAAACTCCAAATAATATCAATGCAATTAAAAACACACTCAGACATATAATAAACATTCCAGAAATCCAGCACAAGAATAACATACTAAAAGCTGTTAGAGAAAAGAAGCAGATCAGATTTAAGGGAAAACACATCCGAATAATGGCAGATTTTTCTTCACAAACCATGAAGTCAAGAAGAGCATTGAGCAGAATTCTTCAAGTCCTTCATGAAAACAAATTCCAGCCCAGATTGCTATACCTTGAAAAATTCTCTTTCAAGTTTGATGCAGAAGTAAAACACTTCCATGACAAAGAAAAACTAAAGAATTTCATAATGACAAAGCCAGCACTACACAGACTGATAAAAGATATTCTAGAGAAGGACCAAAATGACCAGAACTCCACAAATGAGAATGGAAAGAATCTACCCAACATGGCAAACAATTAAATACAGGAGATAAATGGATAACCAACAGCAGGTAAATAACATGGCAAGCATAAGTCAATACATCTCAATTATAACCATCAATTTAAATGGTCTCAACTGATCAGTTAAAAGAAATACACTGGCACAGCAGAATAGGGAGCAAACACCAACAATTGTGCTGTGTAAAATAAACACATTTATTTTAAACACACTCATAAAGAAATTTAGAGGCTGAAAGTCAAAGGATGAAAAAAATACTACATGCCCAATACCTCAGAAAAAAAGCAGAGGTAGCAATCCTATTCTCAGACAGTCTCAACCTGAGGCCAAGAATGATCAAATAAAATAAAGAAGGACACTACATACTGGTTAGGGGGAAAATTCAAGAGGAAGAAATAACACTCATAACTTTACATGCACCAAACATGGGATCACACAGCTACAAAAGACAAATCTTAATGGACATGAAAATTTTAATATGCAATATCACAATCCTAACAGAAGAACTTACCACACCCTTATCCCAAAAAGATAGGTCAAGCAGACAAAAGTTAGCAAAGAAGTAACAGAACTGAATCAGCACTTGGAGCAAATGGACTTAGTGGACATATACAGAGTGTTCCACCAAGCTACTTCTGAATACCAATTTTTCAGCTGCACTTGAAACATTTTCTAAAATAGACCACATACTAGTCCATAGGTCATGCTTAAGTATATGCGAGAAAGGAAAATTGTCACATGCATATTATTGGACCACAGTACAATGAAACTGTTAAAAAAAAATGACAAAAGAAACCATAAAAGCCCCATAAACACATGGAAAGTAAACAGCAACTTCCTCAGTAATTCAATGGAATACAGATGAAATTAAACAACAAATTAAAAAATATCTACAATTTAATATAAATTCAAACACAACTTATTGGAACTTATGGGATGCAATGAAAGCAGTTCTTAGAGGGAAATTTATAGCTCTGAACTCACACATTAAGAAAACAGAACAAGAACAAATAAATACCCTAATGCTACACTTCAATCATCCAGAAAAGGGAGAGTAAATCAAACCCAAAGCCCAAAGACAGGAGGAAATTATAAAGATTAGAACAGAAATTAATTCAATTGAGACAAAGAAAACAATGCAAAGATTTAATCAATCAAAAACTGGTTCTTTGAAAGATTAAATAAAATTAATAAGCCCATAACTAACCTTATCAAAAAAAGAAAAGAAAAACTCAAATACAAGCATAAGGAATGAAAAAGGTGAAATTACCACAGACCCAGAGGAGTTTGAGAAGATCACTAATAGCTACTTTGGGAATCTTTACTCTCACAGAATTGAAGACATAGATGAAATGGACAGATTCCTAGAAAGGTACAAATTAGCAAAATGAAATCAAGAAGACATAAGAACTCTCAATAACCCAATAACAGCCAAAGAAATACAAAATGTAATAATAAAAAAAAAAAAACTACCAACAAAGAAAATTCCAGGTCCTGATGGATTCACAGCTGAATTCTACAAGAAATTTATAGAAGGTATAATCCAAATACTCTTCAAATTCTTCAATGAAATTAAAAAGGAAATAATCTTCCCAAAATCATCACTGGAGGCAAGTATTATACTGATACTGAAACCAAAGCAAGATGAAACTAAAAAAGAAAACTACCAGCCAATCTCTCTCATGAACATAGATACAAAAAATCCCAATAAAATCCCAGCAAATAGAATACAGCAAATCATTAAGAAGATTGTATATCCTGACCAGGTAGGATTCATACCAGGAATGCAAGGATGGTTCAACATATACAAATCGATAGATATAATACACTATATCAATAGAGCCAAATCCAAAAACCACATGATTATCTCAATTGATGCAGAAAAGGCTTTTGACAAAGTTCAACATTCATTCATGTTCAAAGTCCTACAAAAAAATTGGAATAGATGGCCTCTACCTCAGACTGATGAAAGCTATCTGTGACAATCCAATGGCTAACACTGGATTAATGTTAACCCAATTAAATGGAGAAAAACTGAAGTCTTTTACTTTCAGACCTGGTACAAGATAAGGATATCCTCTATCACCACTCCCGTTCAATATAGTTCTGGAATCATTAGCTACATCCATTAGATAATAGAGAGAAATAAAAGGAAAAGAATAGGAAAAGAAGTTAAACTATCATTATTTGCAGATGATATGATACTCTGTTTGGAAGACCCAAAACACTTTATCAAGTAGCTCTTTGAATTAATATGCAAATTCAGTAGAATAGCAGGGTACAAATCAGTATCCAAAAGTCAGCAGTTTTCCTCTACACAGACAACAAACACACTGAGAGGGAAATTAGAGAAACAATAACTTAACAATAGCACTGCAGAAAATGAAATACCTAGGAATCAATCAAACTAAAAAAGTAAAATATCTAGTCAATGAAAACTGTAGTACTCTGAAAAAGTACTATGACAGAGGATTTCAGAAGATGGTAAGATGTTTCCTGTTTCTGGATAGCAAGAACCAACACTGTGATGATGGCCGTACTCCCAAAATTGCCATACAGATTTAATGCAACCCCAATCAAAATAGCATCAACATACCTCAGAGACCTAGAGAAATCATTCCTAAAATTTATTTGGAACCAGGAAAGATCTAGAATAGCAAAGGAAATCGTGGGCACCAAAGACAAGGCAGGAGGCATTACAATTCCTCATTTGAAACTATACTACAAAGCTACTGTGATAAAGTAGCTTTATCAGAATGGTACTGGTAAAAAAAAAAAAAAAAAAAAACCTGAGGATCAATGGAATAGATTAGAAGATGCAGAAGCAACTACAAACAGAATCAGTTATCTTATCTTCCACAAAGGAGCCAAACATGTTTACTGCAAGAAAGATAACCTCTCTAACAAATGGTGCTGGAAAAACAGGCTCTCTACATGCTGAAAACTAAAACTTGACCCAGGTCTATCACCATGCACTTAACTAAAGTCAAAATGGATTAAAGATCTAAATATTAAAACAGAAACCCTAAATCTCCTGGAAGAGGAAGTAGGAGGAAATCTTGATGACATTGGAGTAGGCAAACAGTTTATGGACAAAAATCAAACTGCATATATAATACTTGGAAGAACTAACAAGTGGGAACTCCTCTTACTGAGAAGCTTTTGCATGTCAAAAGAAATCACCAGAAAAGTGAAAAGAGGAGCCACAAATTTCAAAAACATCTTACCTAATAAGTACTTAGGCAAAAGTCTTCTATCTAGAATTGTTAAGGTACCAAAAAAAATTAGGGCCCTAAAATTTAAAGACCCAATCCAGAAATGGGCATCTGGCATGAACACACACTTCTCAGAGGAAGGAATACTTAGAAGCTAATAAATACATGAAAAAATCCTCCACATCGCTAGCCATTCATGAAATGCAAATTAAAATCATACTGAGATACCATCTCACTCCAGAAAGAATGGCTATCATAAAGAAATCAGCCAACAACAAATGTTGGAGTGGTTATGGGGGAAAAGGAACATTACTATTGGTGGGAATGTAGACTGGTACAACCCTTATGAAAATCAGTGTGCAAACTCCTTAAAAACCTAGAACAGGAAATCACATCAATCCAACTGTACCCTTACTGGGAATTTTCCCAGAAAAACTGAAAACATATAGTGATATTTGTGCACCTGTGTTTATGGCAGCACAATTTGTGATATCCAAATCTTGGAAATGATCAAAATCCCAGTCGTCTGAAAAACGGATATAAAAGATGTGATGTTTTTATGCAATGGAGTATTATTCAGCTATAAAGAATGATAAACTCAAAACCTTCATATATAAGTGGATTTATCTTGTACATATACTCATAAGTAAAATAAACCAGACATACATGTGTAAATATCATATAGTCTCCCTAATATAAGAACTCAAAAGGAGAAATAAAAATGGAAAGGTATAATATAGTTAAATGGAAAGAGAGAATTTAAGGATCAAACAATGAAGATAAAGCTAGGAGAAAAATTAGGAAACATGGTAGGTGCAAAACCATGAATTTATATACAAAAGATGGTTAAGTCAATGGTCCTAACAATCTCCAACAGGTTTTTGAAATCAGCTTGTAATTGGTAGAATTTGCACCCTGAGTTACTATATATACTGATATCTGTGAACTAAGCAAATATACTGAAGATGGCAATGTGTAATACTAAAACCATGCTTTGAATACCTATCACTCTGGTCTTCTAATTAGGCACTACTTCTAATGTCATATCAATCATTGCTATACTTTCTCTCAAGTAGAAGTTTATTTAAAAATAAAAAAGTAAGAAAGAAAAAAGGTAATAAAAGAAAATATGAGAGAAGTAAAAAAGGACACAGAAGTATACCACTACAATTTTGTAAATGGTTAAGTTCCTAAATCTGTGTAAAAATGAACAATTTTTTCGAATTCTATAGGGATTTAAAGTTTAGAATATCAACAATTGATGCAAAATACCCTGTTCCATGTTCTAAGGTGTTTAATGTTCAGAAAGATAGTGATGTTAAGTTCAAATGCCTATATTTAGGGGATAATATCGTTTAGTTTCTCTTCTGAAGGGTTAACAACTTACATAGGCTGTCCAAATAATTAGAGAAAAAGAAGAGATACAAGAATAGCCGATATTTTGGTTCTAGCCCTTCAAAGTCATTGAGGACACAAAACATAAAAGAACCTTTACTATAATAGTCTATAACTCAGTAGAGTCCCAAATTTCCTGTTCAAGGAGATTATAGGACCACAGGAGAATGTGATCAATGATGTACAGTGTACCTAAGGAGGGTTACAGAAAGAAAACATTCTGTCATGATTTCACAGAGAACAAATTGGTCAAGCAATGGCTGTGATTTATCCAGATGGCTGACACTGATAAAAGTTTTGCAAACTGCAATACATGGTTTTAGGATAAATCTTGAGGGGACCTGACTGACCTTATCAGATACAAAGTTACTTTTTTTGTAATATGTGTCTTGCTTTATCTTGCTTTTAACCATCCAACAGAAAAATCTAACCATGAGGTATGACAAGAAAAGCCATATTAATATGCTGAGTTGTAAAAAATTCAGGTCAACAGCTTCTGATAATGCCAGATGAGCTAATAATCTACTACTGTTATGAACTATCAGACTATAAGTGCAGCTACTTTCTCTTTGCACAACGAAAAGAAATATCTGTGCTAATGATCTTTAGACAAGAAATCATGTCTGAATCTTGTACTCTGAACAACTACAATGAAGACAACAATATGCAATGTATTCTTGTCAAAAAAGAAACGGTGTTCTAACCATTAAGCTTTTTGTTATATATGCTTATAAATATTTTATATTCAAATTACAAATATTAACTGAAGGTGACACAAAACACCAGAATTTTTTAGTGACCATAGGACAATTTAAAGCTGATAAAAGCTCTATCTTTTTGAAAACAACAGTAACCAAAACTGTTGGTGGAAGTGTAGACTGGTACAACCACTATGAAAATCAGTATAGAAATTCCTTAAAAAGCTAGGAAGGGAGATCCCATTCAAGCCAGCTGTTGTCCTTCCAAAAGAACTGAAAACCTCAAAACACAAGTGATATATGTGCACCCTTGTTTATAGCAGCACAATTTGTCATAGCTAAATCCTGGAAAGAGCTCAGATGACTGTCACCTGAAAAATGGACAAAGAAGATGTAGTATTTTTACACAATGGGGTACTATTCATCTATAAAACAGGATAAACCTGAGTCTTTTACCCGTAAATGTATACAACTTGAGAATATACTTGGGGTTTTTTTGTTTTGTTTTTGTTTTCTTTTTGTTTTTTGGGGGTTTTTTGTTTGTTTTGTTTTTTGTGGTCATCTCAGCCTTCCCTGGGAGCAGAACTAGCGTGGTCCGTGGTGCTTAGGATCAACCCATGGTCCCTGCACACTTACGTAAACTTCCCTAAGCAGGCACTTCAGACAGCTGAGTTATCTTGCCGGCTCCTGAGAACATACTTTTAAGTAAAATAAATCAGGCCCACATGTGCAAACATCATATTGTCTCCTCAGTGTGAGAACCTAAACAACAAAGAGTTCCTGAGTTGAGGAGAAGGACAAAAGAGGGAGTGGGGGAAAGAGGTATATCTGTGTATGTAAGCAGGATGGTTGGAACAATTGCTGCTGGCTTAATGGAAAGGAGCAGACAATGTTTAATTTGTTTTGTCTCTTTTTTCAATTGTTTGTACCTTCTGTCTTAATTCTTGTACATTTCTTTTTCTTTCTCCTTCCAATTTTGTTTGCATATATCTGACAATATGAATAACTGGCTGGAAGACAATACTATGCATTACAGCAAATACTGTAAAATCATATTACTTTGTTAAGTGAAATTTTGCATCAATTGTAATCTTTTCTATTTTAATACTATTTGTCCTATCTTTAAAAAATGAAAAAAAAATTTAAAAAGTAGGGAGAGTGGATATGGTGGTCCACATCTGTAATCTCAGCTCTTGGCAGGCTGAAAGCAGGCAGATCACTATGAGTTTGATCTAATAGTGAGGTGTTGAACAACCTGTAGACACCTCCCCCCCCCAAAAAAAAAAGAAAAAAGGGAGCATGACATTTCGTCAAAGAAAATTGAAGGTAATAGATAAGTTACTAGATACAAAGACTGCAAGTATTACAGTTCTTCCCAAAATAACTATAAAATATTTAATGAAAAGGGTGTTTTTTGTTTTATTTGTTAATGGATCTTGTGGTAATGGGGATTGAACCCAGAGTTTTCACATTTTGCTATACTAAAGCCCTTTCTATTTTTTTATTTTGAGGCAGGCTTTCCTTAATTCCTTAAATTATCCAATGTCAGCATGCACTTTCATTTCTCCTACTTCAGCCTCCCAAAGTGCTGGTATCACTGGTGTGATCCACCAAACTCAGCTTTAAGGCAAGTTCTGTAATTCTAATTTTCATCTCAAATGTCTCTTGCTCAAAGAGGCTATCCATACCACCATGTTCAAAAATTATCCCTGTCTGCATTATGACATATTATACTCCCAATTTTCTCTATTTTTCTTTATAAATAAATAATATAAAATATTAAAGTCCTACTACACAATTATCACTTTAAACTCTTGTTATCATCCTTTATTAAAAGGCCAGGCATGGTGGCGCACACCTCTAATCCCAACACTCGGGAGGCTGAGGCAGGAGGATCAGTGCGAGTTCGAAACCAGCCTGGGCTACAAAAGTGAGCTCAAGGCCAGCCTGAACTGCATAGTGAGACCCTGTCTCAAAAAGACAAAAAAAAAAAGTACGCTTCATAAAAACACATTCTTTTTCTTGTTTATCACTATGTCCTCAGCTGTGAGGACAATGCCAGGCAGATAGTAAGTACTCCATAAATATTTGTTCCATGAATGAAAGGCTGACATATTTTCACATAGTTCAGCTATATTACCATGCTTCGTTGGAAAAATATGTGATCTGCTTCAAGGCAGTTTGCAATTTGCACATCTCTAATGATAGGTAGTTAAAAATATTTGATATGTTTTTTAAATAAATATTTGCCCCTCTGATATTTCATTTACTTTGATAAATATTCCAATTTTTGATAAAACCAAAATATCCCAAGAAGCCTAAATGTTTTACCCCGTGTTAAGTGTTTGCACTCCAAGCAACCACAAGAGTAGAATCCTATTTTTGAGCACAAGCTTGGAAAAAGAACTTGAGACAGAGGAATGGAGGTTTCTCAATGAGGCGTTTACATGGTATCCTCCTCCTTAGCGCCAAAATCATATCTGCAATTAACAGGTGAGAAAAATCTGTCCTTTTGAGACAACCTGAGCTGCAATGCCACTTAAAAAAAAAGATTAGTCTTACTTTCTGAAATTTCCCAAAGAATTTCAGGGCAGCATCTTCAACAACTCCATTTCCACCATCACAGCCATGTATGATTCTATGATACTACGTACTGCTGTCAGCACAAGCCAGAAATTTAGATGCTCAGTCCACCAAATAGGGCCACAGAGACACTTCTCCTAATCTGAAAGCACATCTGCTGCCCACTTCCTGAATTATGCTATTATGAGTTTCTTTCCAAGCTGCTCTCTGACTTTCACTTTGAGAATATTAGTAAAAGCTAAGTACAAACAGAAAAATTCTCTCCATCAATGCTCATAAACCACAAAGTCTGAGTAACTTTGTGCAAGCCACCTTTTCCTTCTAATGTTTCTCTGATTTCTATATTTAAACAGTTTTCTAGCCAGAAAAGCACAGAACATATATAGAAATGTCGGTTGACACCTAAGAGGCATTAGCCAAGAATCCTACGGCTAGTCCCCCCACCCCGATTCAGCTGCATACACTCTCTGCTTTCCAATCACCGGGTCCTGTGCCTTTCATTAATATTTTGCTCATGTTTTACATCCATTTGAGGTGTCTGCTTATTTTGTGGGTATTTTCAATTGAGTACACATGCTTTCAAACTCCCAGGTTAGTCAAGATGTGTCTGTTACTTCTGAGAACGCGAATGCTGAGTATTTCATTATCTGATCCTAAGGTGAGGACCAGTATGATAAAATTATGTGGATCCAGAACAGAAAGAAGATCTTCAGCACGAAATTTTCTCCTTCATGAAGGAAACTCACAAACTTTCCCAAGTTTACTATGCTGAGGTGTTTACTTTCCCACAAGGATCATTCTAAGGTCCTCAATAGATGCCAGACATTGGACAGAACTAAAAGTCTATAGATACTGTGATTTTTCCCACATGCATATGAGCAAAATAAAGTTTATTTTATAAATGATGCATATATTAAACAGAATAAGAGATTAACAATAATACTAAACTTAACAATCACAATCATTTACTTTCATAAAAGTTATTTAAACCCCCACCACCACCGCTTAATTTCACTGTTTTTATTTTTTTTTTTCAATTTTTTTATTGTTTAAATTTAACAATGGTTATATTACATATTTTCATCATCAGATCAGTTTAGATTAATACATATAGGTATATAAGATTGATCAAACAATTAAATATTAACCTTTCTAAATCCACATTACTTTTTTTTTCTTTTCCCCCTTATTTTCTTTGAAAATTGACATATTGCATATTGTCCTCACAATCATTCTATAGAGTGCAGTGTGTGCGCATGACCCACCTCCCTATTGATATTGCATAGAAAAAAGAAAGAAAAAAAAAGAAAGAAAAGAATATACTTCTCTTTGGACTAAGAGGAAGCAGATACATACACAGTCAAAGGTTTTGCAATTGCAGTGTGCTACCAGTGAAGCTTGTGATGTTGGAGGCTATTGAATCTAAGCCTCCTAAAGCTCATCTCAACAATATAGCTCTGCGTTCCATGCATTGTAATTAAGAATTTTTTTTTCTTGCTGGGTGGTCAAGGGCAAGTCAAAGCAAGACCTGTATAACTACACATTCTTTTTTTTCTTTTTTTTTTTATCTTCCAGGGTCAAATCCCCTCAGGATTAAATTAGAGACCACAGACAATACTTTCTAGAACTGTTGTTAGTGTTAGCCTTCGGGACGAGTCACGGCCATTGCTTGGCCATTTTGCTTTCTGAAAGCCTGAGAGAATGTTTTTCTCTGGGTGACTCTCCTTAGACGCACTGCAGTTCCTTCATCCCTTTCCTCTGAGGTCCCATAATCTCCTTGACCAGGAAATTTGGGACACCTCTGAGTTATAGGATATTACAGCACAGGTTCTCTTATATCCTGGGTCTTTATTGACCTTGAAGGGCTAGGGCCAAAATATTGGCTATCCTTATAGCCCTTCTT
>PVJA010018373.1:12013-40180 GCA_004027025.1 Myocastor coypus | reverse complement strand
CTCCTCCTTCTTCTTCTTCTTCTTCTTCTTCTTCTTCTTCTTCTTCTTCTTCTTCTTCTTCTTCTTCTTCTTCTTCTTCTTCTGAAAGTTTACAGCTTAAGGTTGCTTATTTGGGCTCATTCTGCTTCCATTATGTGAGAATTTATTGCTATAAATTTCCTAAGACAGTTTCAATGCATCCCACAGGTTCCTATAAGTTGTACCTGAATTTTCACTTTATTGTAAATATTCTTTAATTTCTCATTAAATTTCATCTGTGACCCATTTATTTAGTTATCTAATTTTCATACATTTTTGAAGATTTGCAATTGCTTTTGTCAATAATTTCTAGTATCATCGCACTATTGTCAGATAATATGCATAGAATCATCTTAATTCCTTTGCATTACTTAAGCATGCTCTAAATGGTCTATTTTGGAGAACATCCCATGTGCAGCTCAGAAGAATGTGTATTTTGATGTTGCTGGGTGAACACTCTGTATCTACGAAGTCCATTTTCCACAAGTTTGGTTCAGTTCTGTTATTTCTTTGCTGATTTTTTGTCTAGCTGATCTATCTCTTTGTGACAATGGGACAACAAAGTCCCCCATTACAACTGTATTATTGCTCACATGATTTTTCTTTGCCTATTAAAATTGGTCTTCATAGTTGACTGCTCCTATATTAGATGCATTTATATTTATATAAGATTATTATCTCTTCTTCCTGTAGTTATCCCCTGACAAGTATGTAACTACCTTTCTTATCTCTTTTGGTTATTGTTGGTTTGAAGGTGACATTGTTTGCAAACAGAATAGCTACCCCTGCTTTGTTCCGGGTTCTTTTTTTTTTTTTTTTTTTTTGTCTTTTTGAGACAGGGTTTCACCATGCAGTTCAGGCCGGCCTTGAGCTCACTTTGGTAGCCCGGGCTGGTCTCGAACTCGCACTGATCTTCCTGCCTCAGCCTCCCAAGTGCTGGGATTACAGGCATGCGCCACCATGCCCGGCTGGGTTCTTATCTCATGGGAATATTGCTTTCTATCCTGTGAATTTCAATCTATTACTTTCCTTTTGAGTTAAATGTGTTTCTTGTGTATGACATAATGTTGGATTTTGTTTCTCAGTACAGTTTGCAAGCCTGTTTCTTTTAATTGGTGATTGAGACCATTTACAGCAATGGTTATAACATAAGTATTGGCTCCTCAAGCCCCACATTCCCACCCTAGGGCATGCTGAGATGGCGACTAAGACTGGGCATGATTATGTGTTCCTGTAATCCCAGCGCTTGGGAGTCTGAAATCAAGAGGATTACTATGAGTCTAATCTACATAGTGAGACCCTGTAAAACTCTGTAGACCCTGTAATCAATATATTTTTTTAAAAAAGCATTAGATTATCTTGTCGTCTTATTTTTTCCAACATTAGTTTCCTGTTTTTTCCCTGTATTTAATTGTTTCTCATGCTTAGTGGTTTCTTTCTGTTGTTGTTCTTGGAATTATGGTCATTTCTATTTCTTGAGTATTTTTCAATACTGTTTGTAGGGTTGGTGTGGTGGTCATGAATTTATTCAGTGGTTCTTTGTCATGGAGGTATCTTACTTCTCCATTAATTTTATTTTTTATTTATTTTTTTCTCCATTTTAAAATATATATTTACAAGGTGTCTCATTATTGGTTGGAAGTTGTTTTCTTTCAAGACCTGAAATACTTCACTCCAAGCTCTTCTTGACTTGGGCTGTGTTAAGAAATTCACTGTGATTCTGATGGGCTTTCCATTATAGGGGATCTGTTCTTGTTTTTGTAACAGCTTTTAGTGTTCTGTTATTTTGATGAACTTCTGGAATCTTGATTATTATGTGTCTAAGTATACGTTTATTTTGGTTTTGGCTAATTATTGAGTTCTATATGCCTCATTTAACTGTATATAAGATTCTTTTCTTATGCTTGGAAATTTTTCTGCTATTACTTCTACAAATGGTCCTTTCATGTCTTTTATGTTGACTCGTGTTTTTTCATTGACACCTATTAATCTTATATTGTTTTTCTTTGCATCATCTTGTGGCTGTTGAATTGTTACTTTCTATTTCATTGTTATTTTTAAGAGATCTTCCCTTTCAAGATCACTAGCTACAATGCTATCATCAAGGTCAGAAAGTCTACCTTCAGTTTTGTTTGAGTGGTTTTGCCAGCTTTCAATGGAGTTCTTAATTTCATAAGTATATGTTTGAATCTGTTTCATGCATGCTAATTCTTTGATATATTGTTCACTCAATAGTTCTACTATTTTTGTATTTCCCTCCTTTTTTAATCCGTGTCTTCTTTAGATGTGCTGAACACTTCTGTGATTGTTGTCTTTTCTCTTTTTACTGCAGAAATTATTTCTGCTCAGATTCCTCCATAGGCCAATGGAGTTGTTTCCTAACTTCAGTTGCTATCATCTAAGAAATTGTAGGTGTGGGACTTCCAAGTTCTTCTATGTTCTTGTCTCCTAGACTTCTTCTGAGTGGACCCAAGGTCTGACATTGTCTTTTGCTCCTTCCCTTTGACATTTTTAAGCTCTCAATATTAGGGGGACAGGGCCTGGGTCAGTAAGGTTCCTGCATTAGTGAGGGGGCAGGGCAGGCCCACCAAAGCTCCCACTGTCCAGGTCTATACGATTGTAGTGGTTGATACAATGTGTCAACTTGGCTGAATGACTCAGCGACCTGGTTCCCTGTTGGTGGGAACCCCACTCTGGGGAACAATTGGTTCCTTCCTGGAGTGTGACCAGGGCTCACCTAGGATATGATTGGCTTTCTCCCTAGAGCAAGATCAAGGGCCCATCCTGGGGTATGATTGGTTCCACCCTACGGTGCAATGGGCCCACGTCAGAATGACTGAGTGCAAAAGGATTTTGTAAAGGGCTGAAGGAGTCAACACCACTTTGTCGAAGAAGCTTCAGTCTTCGCATTCAGCCTGGACTTCATCATCTGACTTGCAGCGCCAACTCTTCAGCCTCAAGCTTGGGTCTTTCACCATCAGTCACAGACTCTTCAGTGTCCATTACAGACACTTCAGTCTTCCATCGCAGATTCACCAGCCGATGGCTAAAGACTTACACAGAGCGCTGCAGTGAAGTCCAGACCTCGACATTGACTTCTTCAGTCTGGAGTGTGCAGATGCCCCATGCACGCTTTCTCATCTGACTCTGTGGCTTACTGACTGACTATTGTAAGCCAATCTTATAATTCCTTATAGATTGTATACTTCGTTTTAATATCCATTCTTTATATTATATCTATTCTGTTCCTCTAAGTAAAACCCTGACCCCTACAACTATGTTCAGGGTCTCACTACTAGATCAGACTCATAGTGATCTGCCTGTTTACAGCTTCCCAAGAGCTGGGATTAGAGGCACTTTCCACCACACCCAGTCTCAATCACAGTCTCAGAGTGCCCGGGGGCAGGGCTGGCACAGCAGGCTGGGGATCCAACCCCCATCCCCTGCTCCTGCTTGTGGGTGCTTTAATCCACTGAGCCTGCTGTTGAGTTTCTGCATGGCTTCAATGATGGTTAGGGCTGAGGGGAGCGAAGCACAGTTCAGTAGAGCTCACACTATGATGGGAGTGGGCCAGAGGTCCACAAGGTTCCTGTTATGGTTGAGGGGCTAGGTTGGACTCACCAAGGCCTCTGTTATGGAGGTGACTGGCTGGCCACAGCTCAGCAGGGCTCTCACATGCGGGGGAAGGGCTCTCATATGTTGGATTTAAGAAAAATTATATTAAGATTCATTCACCTTGACAAATTTTAAAAATCTTTTATTTATTTATTTGGTATAGGGTCTCACTGCGCAGCACAGGCTCAGAATTACCCTCCTGTCATGAGCCTCTCTGGTGCTGGAATTCCAGGTATGTGCTACCATCCCTGATTTCAGTGGATGGCTTCATGCAGGGCCAGGAAAGAACACAGTACAGGGATTGAACCCAGGTCCTTATGCTTGCCAGGCAGGCACTTAGACCACTGAGCTACCTCCCCAGCCTCCTCACATACTTCTTTGTCAACTACTGAATAGCTCTTTAGCCTAGTACTTAGTACAATTTCCAAGAAACTAATCTTAACAATTCTCTAAAAAGGAAGGAAAGAAAAAGTTAGGTTAAAATACAAGTGACAAAATAAATACATGATTTAAGATACTTTTCTACATGCAGTTTAAAATTTTAGAGGTAGAGACTGTTTTTACTGGGCTAACACATAATATTTCAGGAGGTCTTAATGTTGGCAAGCAAGAAAGTTGATGGAAAGTTTCTCTGTCTAGCAAAACCCCATTTTAAGTGCTCATGGGAGGTATCCATTAAGGGGATGAAGAAATCCATGAAAGGCAAACCTTAAAAGATGCTATTTCTGTCCATGTTTACATGTTCTCTCTTTTTTCCTCTTTACTTACAGAATGGAAATCAGATTTCTTCTTTACTAGGTCAATGAATTGAGTTAATGAAGCTCTGCAAAACTCATAAATGAATGCTTTGCTTATGTGGCCAGACAAAAGTAGGTTCAGTGTATGGATGATATTTTATTTTTTTTTTAACTTTGGGAAACCTAAGTTAAACATGTGGTAAGTTTTTAGTGAAGACATTAAAATACCTTTTTCAAATGTTTCTTTATTATAGGTAATTTGAAGACATTTTTGGAAAATACCTATAGAGGCTTCTCAGTTACAAGGTTTCTTTAAACCTATGTGTATTTCTGCATATGATGTTACTTCAGAAAATGTATTTCCAGATGGTTTTCCCTCTTTTCTTTCTAAGGATAATCATTTAATATTTTCTTTTTCCCTCAAAACTCTCATATGTATTTTCAATATAATCACAGTTGCCTGGGAAGCCTATGGCCAGCACAACAAACATTCAACTCAGAAAAACACACACAAACACACACTCAAAATTGACCACCTTGCAAATATATATGTTCTGTCTAAATTAACTAAAACATACATACCTTTGTGTGAGAAGTTTTGAGTTCACCTAATTTTTATGTTTGAGCGTTCCATCATTCATGAAAGTGATAACTACTGGGTAACTGGAAGAAGTCTGAGTAGGGCCCAGCGGGATGGCTCAGTGGTCGAAAGTGCCTGCTTGGGAAAGCTTGGGCCGCTTCAGGGACTGCGGTTTGATCCCCGGCACCACATGCGGCCCTCAGGGCGGGCTGAGCCAGCCATAAAAAAAAAAAATTAAAAAAAAAAAAGTCTGAGTAGCTGTTGCTACCAGTAATTTTCCAAAGGGGCTCTTCCCTCAGTATCAACCACTTTGCTTCGTTCCACATAAGATGCATCTTGGTCTATGATTTAGCTGAGCTTCTGTCAGGCACCCATTAGAAAGACTGAAGGAAACCAGGGATCGGCATGGTGGCACAGTGCTCTTCCCCGGCCATGCTGGCGGCTCTAACAAGGCTTGTATGGTAGCCTGAACCTAAAAACTCTAGATATCAGACCTTGCCACTTCCTCTTCCAAACTATTTTCCTTGCACGTGCGTTCCTTCTATTCCATGGCAGCCACATTATCCCAGCCATCCTAACCTATGCCGCCAGCATCATTTTTCTGTTGGGCTGAGCCCAGAGGCTCCTCACTCCAGTCTCTCCCAGCCACTTTTGCCACTCGCAATTTGTTTAGTGTGAGAGTGCCTGTCCCTCACCTGATTCAAATTTCTCAAAGATTTCTCTTTCTATATAAGCTAAAATCCCTGCCTGCTGCTCTATCCCTCTGTCCTTCTTCTCAGCAGCTGTGCAGGGCTCAGTTCTGTTTCTTACTCATGCAGCGTCTTCCCCATTGTGTGGTCATCCCAACTGCTGTTTCTTTCTCTGCAGCAACCTCTGTGCCCCTGTGTAATATGGATGGCTTCTTCCTCACCTTGCTTCAGGTTTTGCCTCATGTTTGTATCATCTTCCTTAAAAAGTTTCCCTCTGAAGTTGAAGTTTTCAGTCCTTATTGTGCATCTGACTCACCTAGGAAGCTTGAAAACTTTCAGCTGGTCACATCCCAACTCTGAGAAGTGACCTGGAATAGAATCTTGGCATCCTAGTTAAGTAAAACAAAAGCGATGCATGGTTAATTCTAGGTGTGGCTAACTTAAGAGTAAATGATCTAATCCAGCGGGGGTCGAACGACCAAAACACAGGGGTAGCCTAAAGCCATTCCAAATCATAACTAGCAAAATTACAGTTTTGAAGTAGCCACCAAAATTACTGTTTGGTTTGGGGTCACTGCAACATGAGGAACTGTATTGCGGGGTCATGGCGTTAGAAAGGTTGAGAACCACTGCTCTAACCAATCACTCCATGTTCCCTTTTTCATCACATGTACCAGTTATTGCCCATATATATCATATTCTGCAATCATTTTGTTCACTTACCACTTTCATGTCATCTTTCTCTTCCACTAAAATGTCAGTTCTATGACAAAGAATTTTGTCAGCTATTTACTGCTGTGCCCTCAATGCCCAGAATGTAGTAGATTCATGACAGTAAGAAAATCTTTCAATTCAAGTAGACAGACAGAGTAGTTTTAAGCAGCTGGAAAATAGTATGATGAAGCAGTTAAATAGAGGGACCATGGAGCGCCCTGGAAAAGGTTGATAAACTGGATAGAAGCAGAATCGTGAGGCTAACGTTGTCAGCTAGTCTTGGGCCATTAGCTTCTTCATGAAGCCTGAATGTTGAAAGACTAAACATGATTCTTCTCTGCAGACCATGTGCAAAAGGCTTGTTCTCTCTAGGTTGTTTTCCCGGTTCCACAGGAATACAATATCTTCTTCGTGGACATCAGGAGATGATTATTTAATTATTAGGTATTAGCAGAAGGAAGTCTTACCTTGGATCCAGAGGTTTCATCATTTTATGTAACCATTTTTTTTTTTTTTTTTTTTTTTTTGTCTTTTTGAGACAGGGTCTCGCTATGCAGTTCAGGCTGGTCCTGAGCTCACTTTTGTAGCCCAGGCTGGTCTCAAACTCGCACCAATCCTCCTGCCTCAGCCTCTCAAGTGCTGGGATTACAGGCATGAGCCACCACACCCGGCTTATGTAACCATTTTTAATGGAAAATGATTTGGAAAATATATTGCATGAACTTATTTTCTTTAAAAGAATATGATGGTGATGATTTAATACTATTTTTGAAAGCTCTCATGGGAGGATCCACTCAGGCTGCTTCAAAGCTCAGGAGCCACTAAGGACTCCATGAGGATGTGGCCCCACGTGTGTAGCACAGTCACACAGTTGGGTACAGTGATATGACCATAACATAGCACAGGTAAACACACACATGCTTGCTATGGCACTGTATAAGGACGTAGATGTGAGGTGACAGTCTGTATAAGAATTATGTGATAAAGACACGGGGTCTCTGGCTCTGGCTCTTTAGCCCTTCTGCTATGCCCCATGCTACCTGCTGTTGTGCTGGTGCGGTGTCCTGCACACGTGTTCTTAGCTTTACAGCTTCATCTGTGAAACCTTCTTGGGCACCCAAGGGCTGACACCTAGAATTTTGAAACTAAAATGTTGTTTCTATATTATCTTGATTATCTTATATTATCTTGACATGCTTAAGACATTTTTTTAATTTTTTTAAATTTTTAAATTTTATTTATTTATTTTTTTCTTGTTTCAGAACCTTTATTTGTTTATTCACTCATTTTTGTGGCCGGCTCAGCCCGCCCCGAGGGCAGGGCTGGCGCAGCATGTGGTGCCCAGGATCGAACCGTGGTCTCTGAAGCCGCCCAAGCTTTCCCAAGCAGGCGCTTTAGACCACTGAGCCATCCTGCCAGGCCCTGACATTTTTAAATATGGGTCACTAAGTACTTTTATGGTTCTCACATTCATTTTTTTTTTTTTCAAATTTCAGAATTTCTTTTCTACATTTATAGGAACTCTGTAAATTTTAGCAACATCTTCTCACATCTTGAATTTTGTAAGCTTTTTCACATGAATGATATCCTTTCCTAAGTGCATCTACGTTGTGGTCCCCAATCTTTTCTCTGATTGTAATCACAGAGAACCATCAAATCTGGAACCTGTCCCTGCTAAGCCTAGAGGACTGATGATCTAATTGGCTAGGGATGTGGCTAGGTAGGACCTTAGCGGTTTGTGCTGGCTTTGTTTGTTTGTACTAGTTATTTTAGGTTTCCGAGTAAAATGCACAAATGTTTAACAAAGAAGAAATCTGGAAGATCCGCACTAGCGCAGACTCTTCCCTTAGATGACCCCCTTACTCCTTGCTCGAGTTTTGCTGCCCCTGAGAACACAGCTTCTAGGTCACGAAAATGATGTGTCTAAGGACCCAGTAAGTAATTCCTAACAGAGGGGATTTGGGCTCAAAACTAATCCAAAGTGTCGTACTTTGGCATGGAGGTCTTTGAAGTGAAACATGATGTGAGAGCTCAGAACAGCCTCTCTCCTGCTGTACCTCACACCCTTTCTTTTCTTCCCCCAACAATTCACAGGAATGAAAATTCTTTTTCTATGAGATGAATCATGATAATCAGAGGCCTTTTTCCCCCAAGAAAATTAGCCTAGATCTTTCTCTCCCTCCTCCCTTCCCTCCCTCTTCCCCGCATCTCTTTTTCTCCCTTTTCCCCTCCAATCGTCCCTCCCTTCCCCTTATCCTCTCCTTCTCTCTCTCTCTGGTGGTCCTGAACCATCCTCAGGAGGGAAGAATACTACACAGATAGGCTAAGAATAATTGGAGTTCACTGACCTTGTTGTGTTCCCCTCAGTGTGTTATCATTAGAACATCAGATTGGACATGTTTGTCCATTTTTCCTTGAAAATATATGCTATGATAGATGGTAGTGGTATATTTATTTATTTATTTATTTATTTATTTATTTATTTATTATTTTAGAGAAGGGTCTGCAGGGTGTTCAGGGTCTCCTTACTAGATCGGACTCTTAGTGATCCTCCTGTTTACAGCCTGCCAAGAGCTGGGATTACAGGCACATGCCACCACGCCGCCTCAATTGCCATCTCAGTGCACCCTAGGGATGTGACCAGCACTGCAGGCCCCGAGATTGAACCCACTGAGTTATTATCTGGCCCTGGTGGTAGTATAATTTAGTTCAGACAATATTAGTATCGAAAACTTTTGACAATATTTTTCATGAGTAAAATACATAAATCCTACCCATTCAAATTCCAGTTCCAGAACTCTTTTCCTATAGAAATATAATAGCACATTCATACACAGGCTTACCCATGACTATTCATTACCGCACTCGTTCACTGCAATACTACACAGCTACTATGGTTGATATGACACCAACTCCAAATTATAGTAACTAAGAAGTCAGCACTGTCTGCCGAGTGCTTTGCTATGTGAGCCGAATTGAATGGAGCTGTGAGCACATGCCCAGCAGGGAAGCGTGGACATGCAGTTTAAGAAAATGGCAAGATCGGGGCTTGGGAGATAGTGGAGTAGCATAAGCGCTTGCCTGGCATGCACAGGGTCCTGAGTTCAATCCCCAGTGCCACAAAAAATAAAAGAAAAAATTTTTTAAAATGGTATGTATGATCAACTTTCCTGGACTGAACTTGCAGACTAAGAGAGACAAGGATGAAACAAGCGCATTTCTCACTCCATATCTTTTGATATTTTGGGAATTTCTTTTCAATGATGTGCACAATGATTTGTATTTGTTAAAATATGTATATTGTCTAAATACAAAAAAAAAGTAAAAACTTACATCTTTTCTGACTTGATGGTCATTAAAATATCCCAATAGGGATGAACCTTAAAGTCATTTAACTTGATGAAAAGGAAATAAAGCCCTTTATAAAAATGTATGGTATTGAACTTAAGTTGTGACTTCATTACACTAAATTGATTGAAAATGATTAAGACACACTACTGTTTGTTTGCAACATACTTAAAAACACATACTTAAAACACTCTTGCAGTTTTCAAATTAACCAGTGCACATCACCTAAATTGTAGCTTCTTAACAGCCACTCATGCCTTGATGATCTTGTCCAAGAAATGTCCATGTTTTTCCAACCTATTTTCATCATTTCCCATTTAAACCAGGGGTTCACCAGCTTATTCTATCATCAGATGGAAGAGAATTGAGGGTTTGTCTTTCTACTTACATAAAGATAAATTTCCATGCAGTGTGATGACAGAGTTCAATAAAACTTGATAACAGGTGAAAGTTATGTAATGTACATTTGCAAGCTCCACCGCCACCGGTCAGCAGCAGCTTGCCACGCTGAAATTTTACATGGTTTCAAAACTGACTGTGGTTTCCTGCTCATGCTCCTCATGGGCTTGGCTCCCCACCATGGCGCTCACTCAGCTAACGTGTGCATTCCACTTAGTTCAGCTCTGATGCTCAGTGAGCTAATTCTTGAGCTGGAGAGAAACTCGAGCTGGCACAACCTAGCATCCTTCAGTCCTTCATAGAAACACTGAGGCCGCAGAGAGGTGTGCATGAATACATACCTTGGAACTTACAGACACAAAGAGCATCACAGAGCTTTGTCCTCAGAAAGCAGGGGTTTTGCGTTTGGGTTTTTGCTCTTGAATTTATTGTGTAGTCTGTCAATAATACAAATAATTTCTTAAAAATATATTATGTCCAATGCATATAATAATAAATTTTAAAACTTCACATGAATTCTCTCATACAAGGACTCCAAAGCACCAGCAATGGATATTCAGTAAGATGCCCATTCCCCCAAAAAATCTACAGTGACCAAAAGGCACTTTTTTCCCAGATCCCTGCCTATACTTTTATATCTTGTCATTTTTTTTATAATAGCCATCCTATATGAATGTAAGATGGTATCTCTTTGAGGGTCTGATTTGCATTTTCTTGGTGATTAAAGATATTGGCCACCTTTTCATAAACCAAATGACCATTTTTATGCCTTTTGCAAAAGCATATCTGTTTTTCCAATTTCTTTTTTTTTTTTTTTTTTTTTTTTTTTTTTTTTTTTTTTTTTTTTTTTTTTTTTTTTTTTTTTTTTTTTTTTTTTTTTTGTGGGACCAGGGTTCAAACTCACGACCTTGCACTTGCCCAGCAGGCACTTGTGCCTCGGAGCTATCTCCCCAGCCCCTCCAATTTCTTAATCAAGTTATATTTCTTTTATGTTTTTTCTTTGTTTTGTTTGTTGATGAGTATTTTCAGCTCCTTAATTATTTTGTATTTTAACATCTTTACATTATAGTGTTTGCTAATAGTCCCTTCCAGTTTATAAGTTGGCTTTTCATTTTGTCTAATATTTCTCTTGCTGTGCAGAAGATTTTTCATTTTTAATGTGTATCAATCAGTGCTTACTTAAAGAAACAGTTTTAAAAGCAAGGTACACATCTCTATAGGGATTTACCTATACGGTACATGTTGATAGGCTCCCAATGGCCATCCACAGAATCAGCTGGGGAAGAATGGAAAGGGCTGCCTGTGCCCTGCAGAGCGGAAGGGGAGGAGCGCAGGTGTGTCCTGTCTGAGTCTGTACAGGAAGCTGAAGGGTCTGTGCTACAATCCAGAAGACCAGGTCAAAGGGGGAGGAAGGTGAGTACTGCAGCTCTTCTGAAGGAACAGCAGCGAGCCTTCCTTCTTTATTTCACTTTTATTCCATTCAAGCGACAGCCCTGTTATTTGGTGCCACTCACACCAGGCTGAGCCTTCTGTCTCTAGTAAATCCCTTCAGGCAGCCCAGGGCGATGTTGATTCAACTTAGTTGGGCATTTGTTACTCAACTGGACACAATTAGTTACTATCAGACTATGTGCTGCCAATACATAATAATCACATTCACTTTCTGCAATTGGTACGTTTATATATCAAATCTTTATCTATTTTACTTCTGCTTCCCGTCTCCACCCTTCCATCTCTTTTCGTCCTGTCCCACTTTTGAATTTGCTTTTCATGTTTAGTACACATGCACAGCTGTCTACTTTGGCATTTATCATACTTTCTAAATGCAAAAGACCAACTGGTTGATCTCTTAAAAAATGATCTCCACAGATGTCACGTTTATAAGAAATGCCCCTACAACTCGGCTAGTAGGACTCTAAATTGGAGCACATTTGGGATTGTGAGTTTTAATACAAGGCATGCAAAAATATTAGCAGTGATGAGTCAGCTTGAAAAGCAGTGTGGTTCACACCACAAAAAAACCACATAAACTCAACCACAGGAAAGAACTGAAACCAGAGCAGACCTGAGGCAAAATGCTGTCCACACAATTTAAATTCTGCCTCCAGGCAGCCCCTCTCCTCAGCCTCGCTCACTTCCACAGCCCATTCCTCAACCTTGTTTCTCTGAGAGGAAGTCCTAATAAAGAACTTGTGTGTACTCTTAGTTTTATCATTTTTCTTTAAGTTAATGTACATAGTCTCTCTCTTTTCCTTTAGTAATCTCAAAAACCAAATTGAAAAAAAACAAACAAACCCCAACAGTTTAACAGGCTTCACTTTGAGATGACCTTTCAATGAAAAATGTCTCCTATGTTATTTTCCTTCTGGGACTTAACTATTGAAGCTTTCAACTTTAAAATTATTCCTCCCCCCTCACTTTACTACTGCTTTCCTTTGTTTTTCACCCTTCTTCAGTGAGACCGTTTTCTTTTCACTTCACAATAGTTTTTGGAACATATCTTTGTCCTTGTCAATAGACACATCGATAGACAGTTGCTGGGACAAAATATTCGATAGCAAAAATTAAGGAAGGAAAGACTCATATAACTCATGGTTTGTGAAAGTTTCAGTCCATACTCAACTGGCTCCCAGACAGAGTGGCATATGGTTGAGAGTGACAGCCCAGGGTGGCAGAAAACAGCAAAAGCAACAAGAATCAAAAGGGGAGGAGAGGAAGAGCAAGCCTCTCTCTGTTCCTTATATTGTATGCAGGCTACCTATCCTAAGTAGCATTCACACCCATAATCTCAGTATTGTATCATGAATCAAGGACAAATGAGTTTCAGCCACCCCATGACTGTATTAGGTTTTGTGGGGAACCTAGACACAGAACATAACAGATAGATAGACAGACAGATAGATAGACAGATAGATGATAGATAGATAGATAGATAGATAGATAGATAGATAGACAGATAGATAACTTTTCTGATTTTTTTCCACATATGTGCCAGCTGAGGTGGGACAGAAGGAGTAAAGTTTCCTTGAAACAAGGAAATTCATAATTTTAAAGTTGAAGTTTTAAGAAAAACAGTGTTAAAGACATAAAAGTTACTCAAGCATTTTTCCTTTCCAGGAAATTCCCACCAAAAATATTCCTCACAGTCTTAAAGATACAGTGAGCTTGGAAATTAGACTTCGGGGCCCATGCTTTTTTTTTTTTTTTTTTCTTTTTTTCTTTATTGTATTTTAGTACAGGGACTACAAGGCCTCACTATACAGACTGGACTCATAGTTTTTCTCCTGCTTTCAGCCTCCCACGTGCTGGGATTAGAAGTGCGCACCACCATGCCCAGTCTCACCATCTCAGTGTGATCTGGCGGTGGGGCTGGCTTGGCATGCTGGGGATCAAACCCCAGTCCTTGCCTTTGTCTAAGCAGGCACTTCAGTCTACTGAGCTATTTGGCCGGTCCAGGCCCCATACTTTTAACCTATAAATTATTCTATCTCTCATAGACCTCCATCTCTGGAGCTATATTAGTGGGCAGCATATTTCAACTTCAAATAAGTGTAAAAGTAGGCTGTAGGCTGGCAAATAGGTAAGCAGACATACAGAAGGAATGCACATCCTGGAGTACCCATCCTCAGGGTGACTCCAAGACTGTACAACTGCAGCCAGCTCTGGGCCACAATGTACCTCACTCTGAGAGCCCCTCCACCTCCTTAAATGCACACTTTCCTCAGCCTAATAAGCCTCTGTGGCTCTCACTGACACATCAGCAAACCTATAGCCCATCAGTGGGAGAACTTAGGTCTTCATCTCCAATTTAAGGAACCTTCTAGGCCCTCATACAGAAATACAACCACTTTTGAAATATTCCAAAAACTAAAACCTTTTTTCTTTTTTTTTTTTTTTCATGGTACCAGGAATTGAACTCAGGACCTTGCACTTACCAGGCAGATGCTTATTCTACTGAGTTATCTCCCCAGCCCCCAAAACTAAAATCTTAAATAACAGTCATTAAATGGAAAAAGAAAGACATAGTGTGTTGTGCATAATGGTAGCAAGAACCTCCAACTTTTGCTGAAAGTGAGTCAAAGTCATTTTTCACTTTCTAATTGCTGCATTTTGTTAGTAGAATGTTAATAGAATGTTTAAACTCCTGTCAAAGTGAACAATGAATAGAAGGAAGAGTTGCTTTTGTTGGTTCACAACCAAAGGTTCAAATTTTTCCAAGTAGGTCTCTGAGAAATATGATAAGAGAAAACATATCTTTCTGTGATTTTTTAATTTATATATATACAAAATATTACAGTAATTGAACCTTGAAGTTTGTGATACTCAGGTCTTCAAAGTTCTCCATTGAAGAAGACATAGGTCCTTCTGCAATAGAAATTGTAGTGTTCCCCTAAGCGCACGAAATCTGTATGTGTCTTATGTTGGCAAGGGGGTGACATCACTCCCATTCCTACGGATCTCCTGGGTATGCCAAGACTGTGAGATCTTTCTCAGAGCAAATAGATTCTCGATTTCATTTTTGCAGCAAACAATTCATCTTATACAGGGAGTGTTTTCCATTTTAACAAAGAGGGGAACTACTTTCTTTTTACTATTAAAAACGAACAAGGTAGACGCCCAAAGCCTATAGTCTTTTTACTGCAATGCAACCCCACAATGTGCAGTGCTTGCTTGGATCTGATGAATAATACTGTTCTTCCACCTCAGGACTTGGAGGACCAGGGAACTGCAGCAAGTCTGATAGTTTTGCTACTTGCTGTGCCATCAACTTAAAACGTCCTTTGTCTGTGGCCCAGGAGACTTCTGTGTCGCAGCAGCACCCAGGAAAAAATGATCTCATTTATTAGCTTGTGGGTACTTAGGAAAAAAATTATTCCCAGCATTTTATATGGATGTTTGCACATCATTTAATCTCAACATAATTCACAAGATAAATTTAACTCTAGTCCTTTTCTATAGGTAGGAAACTAAACCATGGAAGAGTTCTGTCATGTTCCCAAAGTTGCATAATATCTTTCCCCAAAAATAAAAAAACTAAACAAAAATAAGTTTGCCACAATAAGCCACAGGCAACATTGTCAGCCAAACATTCAGTACCTCCACAGCAACACTGACAGAAATACTGAATTACAACATAAAATACAGTGGCACCTTGGCTTATGAACTTACTTTGTTTTATGATTTTTGGAAGAATATGGCTGCACTTGTGTTTATATAGAGAAGATAGTCACCATCACATTTGTCACCAGATGCAGAGTTTGTAAATGGAAGCACAATTTTGCCCAACACTTTTATTTGTGGATTAAATCATCTGCGAGCAGAAGCAACTGTGAACCGAGGCATTACTGTATTAATGAATGACATTATTGGCAGTAGTACTTACAATAAATGGCAATAGTAAATTACAATTAAGTACTTATAAACACCTGTGTGGGCACCTTTGGATGAGAGGTCAACATTTCTGCAGACAGATGACTCAAAACTTACTGCCGATTGGCCAGTTAAAGGACAGATGCAACACATAAACCACATACACACTTAGTAGCAAGCAGATGTGGTTGTGTCCAATATGAATCTTTGTAATTTGTACATTGTGTGTTGTAAGAGATGTACCTGCCATTCTCAGGGAAATAAAGCCTGTTTGCACTTTGGCCCCCACAATTTTTCCCTGCTTTTGTGTGGGCCACCATTCTCCACTAATCTAAGATTAGAACTCCACATTTTGTCTCAAGAGTTCAGGCACTTCACTGTTCCTTGAAATTCTTTAGGAGATCTGAGGTTTCACTTTTCTTACAATTTAACTTTTTTTTTTTTAATTATTTAATTATTTATTTATTTTTTCTTGTTTCAGAACCTTTATTTGTTTATTCACTCATTTTTATGGCCGGCTCAGCCTGCCCTGAGGGCAGGGCTGGCATAGCATGTGGTGCTGGGGATCGAACCTTGGTCCCTAAAGCCGCCCAAGCTTTCCCAAGCAGGCGCTTTAGACCACTGAGCCATCCCGCCAGGCCCTTAACTTTTTTAACAGTAAAAATTACTAAAAATTTACTACAGCTTCTGTCATCATTAAAATAATGTTACCAATGTAATGAAATGTAAATGACACATTTACATGAGCCAGAAAAGATAAAAGTTGTTATTTTTCAGGAAAAAAACGTTTCTAGAATTTTTATATGTTTCATGAGAAGAGAAAATCAAAGTATCAGACAAGTGGCAAGCTTCTTCTCTCTGCAGGCCTCCATGGCAGTTTTCTGAGTGGTTGGGGCTGGGATCAAGCGTCACATCTGACAGGCCAAGTATGGTCTCTCCCATCTGCTCACTATGTTTTTTCTCCCTGGAGTTTAGCCCTTCGGCCTTTCATTCTTCTAATCCATGTGGAAATCAAATATCCCTTGTTTTCTCCTTTATTACATTGAGCGTGATACCACTGAACTAGAAATAAGCACTAGTGTAGAAATTATCTTTAGTATTAGTTTTAAAAAAAAGATTTTCAATGCTAAAACAATAATTCCAATAGTTTTGTCGCTATTATTTTTGCTTTTACTGAAATCATTGTGCTTATTTATAGAGTACAGTATGATAACCAAATTAATGTTTTCTCTCTTTTTCATTTATGTATTTTGTACAGGGTCTCAATACACAGCACAGACTCTAGTGATTCTCCTGGTTTCAGCCTCCCAAGTGCTGGGATTACAGGCTCACACCGCCATGCCCAGTCTCAGTTACTGTCTCAGTACATGCCAAGAATCAAACCCCAATCCCTATATCTGCATTGAAGCAGGTGCTTTAATCCCTGAGCTATCTGGCTAGAACTGTGTTTATTTCCTGGTAGATCATGCTAATATGCATTTTTTCTTTAGTTGAATATTATCTCTGGTTTAGGCTGAGAAATGTACATTTTCATTGTGCGTTTTCACAGCACCTAATGGCCAATGCCAAGATTACTTTTTTTTTTTTTTTTTTTTGTCTTTTTGAGACAGGGTCTCACTATGCAGTTCAGGCTGGCCTTGAGCTCACTTTTGTAGTCCAGGCTGGTCTCGAACTCACACTGATCCTCCTGCCTCAGTCTCCCGAGTGATGGGATTACAGGTGTGCGCCACCCAGCATCCAAGATTACTTTTGATCTCACATCCTTTCTAACTAAAGCTCCCCCCGACTTTCTCCATTGCCTCCTCCATCTCTCTATTCTCCCTGATGTTTTAATTTCTCCACACTGTAGGCGTTGTGGCTATATCAAAATCTCCAGAAACACTCTCTTGACCTTAACATAAATCAGAACTAAGTACTGTGGCAGTCAAATCCAAACTGAACCACCCCAAACCCAGTCATCCTAAATTGGCTACTGTTTTCTGCCATATGGGTCTATTCCCTGTGTCACACGTACACTTTGCATGCATTTCCCTGCTTCTGTTTCTGTTTCTCTGCATTTTGGTCTTACCTACTCTTTGGGAGCAAAATTTCAACCAGCTCAGCTCCACAATGTTTTCTTAACATTGTGCACAAGAATGCCATCTCCATTCCTATGTGGTTTTTCTCCTGACATCTCTCACAAAGTATTAATTATAAGGCATAACACATTTGCTCTCTACTGAGCATCCCTTTACAATGGATGCACGCAGGGACAACTCCGACAATACTTCCACTACTTAAAATGTTTCAGTGGTTTTCTGATTATCATGGCCAAAACTGCACTAGAAAGTTAGCTAATTTATTTTATAATCTCTTTTCATTAAAATCAAAACTACAAACTTGGCACCTACTCAGTTTAAACAAATCACCTTTTAATATTTTTAATCACTCCACTTCCTGAAGTTCCAGACAAATAAAGTCATAAGTCCTTCTGAGGCCACAAGGACAGGGGAGACTTTTATTACAGAAGGATTTACCATGGATTTCATTGGTGTCTCTGCCACTTCCAGAAGCAACATTGTCTCCACAGAGCCACAAGGGTCTGTGGTCAGCTGGGTTAAACATATTAACATTGCACATCTGGAGACGTATGTGTGTAAGACTGCTGTCAAGTAGATCTTCGGGGGAAACGTCAGAACCAGCACATTTGCACTCAATAAAAGTGAGCCTCACCGCTGTTCACAGAACTGCTGTGGGAAGACAATGCATCTCTGCCACCGGTATCCATTTGGCTCCATTTGTGGAAACCAGATCTTTTTCAGCTTTCAAATGACTTCTAACTCTGCACAAAAGTAAAAAAAATACAATCAACTAGCAGAACTTAATAGCAAAAGTTTATTGTGTAGCTCCCAAGATGTCAGAGGAATTTTGCTATAGGCAGAAAAAAAATATCAAGTGAAAGTATTAACTGTTCAGCAAACATCTGGGGCCAAGGTACCCTGGAGAGAGTACACTCGTAAATATTCCCCAGTGCCATCCATGGAGACTCAGAAAACACCATCCTCATTAGAAGCACAGTGAGAAGAGAACCCCAAGTACCTTGAACATGGTTTACACACCCAGTTCCCTTACCCTTACCTGTCTCTACAGTGAACATACCTGAAGTGCTGCCAACAGTGCATACGTTATGATATGAAGCCCCTGAGCTTACACTTTGAGACCTCAGAAGCTACTTTACATTAGGCAGTTCCCTATTTTATACCATACTGTAATTCATTCAATGTTTCCTGGAAATTTTTACTTTCTGTCCTTTAAAGGTGAAAGCATTTTGAGCCAAAATGTTACTGTAGAAGTTTGGGAACATGTTAACAAGAAAAATAATTCACAAAATGTCATTTTAAAAACAAATCTTTAATATTACAGCAGCAATAAAACCTGGGGAAAATTGTATTCAATGCCCAGAGAACAAATTATCCGTGTAAGCACTTCAAGCTAAAAGTGAGCTCATTTTAAACAAATCAAAACTTCACCTTAGTGCAGTTCAGAAAGAACTTACACACTCCCAGCAGACTAGCACATTCTCATGCAATCTTACATATTAGTTGACAGCAAAGGATGATGTTAATCTAAAAGCCACCAAACAGCATGAATTTTAGGGGTGAATTCAGTGATGTGTTTGTGTCTTAGGAGAAAATTCTGACCTGAAACTCTGATTCAGATCCTAACCATGGATCTGGAGCTCTGTCAGTGCAGGAATTATGCTTTATTTATTTTCCCAATAGTTTGGTGTCTACAGAAGCTATATGATATTAAGTGAATGACTGAATTACCATGATTTTTTTCTACTTTAACATCAAGAACAAATTCCTTCTATTATTTTTCTTACTGAAGTACTGTAAGATGAGGTGTCATTTTGGACATGTATATATGTATGTTGAAACCCTTCCCAATAAATTGAATTGATTTTAATTTAGTTGTCTATCTTTATCAAATTACCAAATGCCTCAGTGTACACTGGACATGCCACAACTCAGGATGGGGTCTCACTTATCCTAGTAATTGCATTCACTTTACCAGGAGTCCTACTGGATTCCTTTGGTCATTGTATTCCCTTCTTCCTTAAATGTCTTTGCGTTGGCTCTCTGAGCTACTGACAGTGCTTCAGTATTCTTTAAAGCACCTATTCATCTCGCCTAACACTGAGTATACAGCCTTGTGTGATACTGATTAAAACTTCCATGGTGTCATCAGAGGATTCAGGTACTTTGTATCTCTCAGTGATGAAACTGTCAGTGCTAGTTAACTCCATCTGGAGCAGTTACAGATGCTACACGCAGATATCACAGCTTCAGAGGACATGAAGAACACCGTGAGAACAACTCTACCCAGATTAATGACAGCAGGTGTATCCTCGAGATCATCATCCTAGCTAGTTCATGTTCTTGCTCAACTATTTATTTCTCATTACCTACATATAATACTATACTATTTTTCCTTGCCTTATTACCAAATCTCATTTCCTCAGACAATAACTGATATATTTTGGCACCCATAAATAAAATGATAACACTTAACATTCACATTGTAGATCTTTCTAATGTTTTCTGAAGAAACAACCAGTGAAGTTTAAAAAGACAAAAAAAAAAAAAAAAAAAAAACTTTCTTGTAAGCTATGAAGAGCAGCAACTGGGGAGATAGCTCAGTGGTCTAAGCATTTGCCTGGCAAGCACAAGGACCCATTTTTGATCCCTCACACTATATGCCATGTCAAGTGCTATGCTGGCCACCAAAACCAGGTGTGGTGGCACACACCTGTGAATCCCAGGAATGGGGAGGCTGAGACAGGAGGATCACTATGAGTCCAATCTGTGTAGTGAGACCCTGTAGACCCTATACTAAATACATAAAAATAAAATAAAATAAAACTTAATTCTAGCTAAAGAATTCCATGGGATGCCTGTAATTACACATTTATGTGCTTATATACTATACTTCAGAGATGGTTATTTGTTATAAAAATAATCTTTGTTTTTTAAATTGCTCATAATATTGACCTAATTAATAATTCCTTGTCTTACTAAATTTGCATTATCGTTTTCTAAGAAGTCTAAAGATTTAAGAATTTGCCAAGGCACAGGATTTAATTGCCATTCCTTCTTCTCCTCATATAGGAGATAAAAGCGAGTCAAAGACAAGAGCTTTTGGACTTTTTATTTAGGAAAAAGTAAGTTATTTTAGGCCATAAAAGAAACATGATTTTTTTTTCAAAAGACCTAAAATAAACACTAAAGGTAATTACTACGGCTTAGTCATCTCCAAAATTAGCATTCAAATTTAATTACTAGTTTAACTATTAAAAGATGGAACCAGAGCATTTAAGATGGATTTGGTCATGGGAGGGCAATAATTATAGAGAGAATTGGGTCCTGAAAATGAACGAATTCAGCCTATTTTTCTCTCTGTTTGCAGAGGCCTGCCTGCCCCAGCTGACATATGACAGCACGGCCCAAAGGCTGCGTGTCTAGATGCAGTCCCCAATCCGGACATCTGTGTACTAAATTTTCCAACGTAGTACCTCAAATTAAGTGCTTTATACTGACAACAAATCTCAATTAAAACTAGCTATCTCTCTTTTTAAAATTTATTTTAAAGTGAATATGAAAAGAATAGATAAGACATTAGAAACAATACACAACTAAAAAAAAAACCCAGATGATAATAGGTGTTCAACAGTGGTTGTTATATTGCACACTGCTATCTTCATTTGCTCATATTATGGATATAATAAGCATCTGTTATGGTTTATGTCTAGTTGTTCCCCCAAAGCCTCATGCAATCATGAGGCAGGGACTTCTAGAGTTTGAGACTTGACTCATGATCCATTGGGATTATGTGTTTTAGCACTGATGAGATTATGGGTCAGAGTACTGCTGGGAATTATAGTTGTGGCCTGAGGCAGATAGGTAAGGCAGAGAGCCTGAATGTAATATAAAGAGACAGAGAGACAGACTCACGTGGTTGTCCTGTTGCCCTGATTGGTTGGTTGTCTCTGTCATCATTTTGTTCCTGTTCTGCTGCCATGAACTGCTGGCCTCTGCATTGTGCCTCTCTGCCTTGGATCCAGCCTAGTATGGACTGAAACCTCCACAAACTGTGAGCTAAATAAGCCTTTCCTTCCTTCATGTTGGGTGCTGGGTATTTGTCCCAGCAATGAATGAAAAGTAACTAAAACAGCATGTAAAATTGGTCAAAAGTAAAAATTTTAAGCACTAACTGCTCTCTTAAAAAAAAAAAAAAACCTAGTAGAAATTAGTAGTACAATCATCTTAGCTATCCTGTGCATAAATATTCATGATTTTTCACCTTCCTTTTCCCCCCTATCTTTTTCTGCTTTCCCTCGTCCTAATTATTTATTGCTTGTGCTCTTTATAGGTAAATGGATGCAGCTAGCGGCTGTACTCAAGTAAAATAAGTCAGGCCCCATGTGTAAACACCATAACATCTCCTTAGTGTAAGAATCTGAAAAAGTAAATCAATCTGAAAGGTACAATAGATACAGTAAAGGAAACTAAACTAGCTATATTTCAGTGTCAACAGCCACATGTGGTTAATGGATTCTGTACTGGACAACACAATGTTAGACTCCAGTAGGCTAAAGTAGTAGCTTACAGTCTTTATATCACTAAAAATACTAAAAGTAAAAGATTATGTAACCACCAAGTTTGAAATAAAAGAATGAAATTTTAAATGTTACTAGACACATGAAACCCAGAGGCTGCTTAGCTGGGCCCCAGACCTGCACCTCTGCTGTGCTGTGCTAACCACTAGTAGCTCATAGTTTCTCTTCTGGAGAAATTCCCAGTCAAAGGAGAGTGAGCTTCACCAGAAACTTAGGTTCCTGGACCCAGCTATCAATTAAAGGTGACAAATGACTAACGTGAGGCACACAAAGGCTCCCCCTTGTCAAAAGCTTGAGCCAACTCTGCAGGTTATACTCCAGGTTTCCATAGGAGGGACATGTTAGTGCTGGCCTCCCCCTGAGGCCATATCTGCCACCCTCTCCTTCTGACAATGTTTCTTCTGAAGTCACATGGGTCCACATACTGTTACAGGCTCCATTTCTAGAATGTGATTTGAGAAGCTGGGCTGATCCAACAGAAAGCATAAGGAATACACAACACAAAACACGTGGGACAAAATAAAACATTGTGAATATAAACACTAATACATGGGCAACTACACAAAAATATACATCTACTCCAGTTAGTAGATAAAAATTGTAAACATTGGCAATAAAAAATTTCAAAAAACTTGAGTATATGTTGAATATGAGAAATGTTACACAAACTAATATAAATGTATATACTATAAGAACATTTGATGAAAGATTGATTTTCCTGTGAGAGTACCAGATAAAAATCTGAAAGAAATATTCCTAGAGATAAAAGAAATCTTTCATAATAATAAAAGGATTCATCAACCTGGAAGACATATCTAAGTGTGTGTGGATTTAATTATACATTTGTGATACATGACACAAAAAAATGACTGGTTCTTTTTAAAAGGAGTACACAAATCTTCAAAGTAAGAGCATTTAACACATTTGAACAACAGATAAGCATCTACAATATTTGTAAGGCTATTAATAACCTAAGCAACACAACTGAAAACCAAAAATAGTTCTTTTGTTAAAATGTAACATACAATGATAAATATACAATAGTGTCAAGCGTGCATGGAACATGTTTATGTAAACAAACCACATGTTGCTCACATTTGACCAATCTAAAAAGGTTCTAAAATTTCAAATATATTATTTGATCATAATAAAAATAAATATAAGAGTACTATAAATCCTCAAATGTCTGGAAGTTAAGCAAACACTTGAAAATAATTAATAACTCAAAATGACAGAAATATGTATTAACATACTTTGAACTACATTGTAATAAAATATAACACTTGAGAATTAGAGCTTAGTTCCCATTATACTTAGGAGGAAACATAATTTAAATTCATCCACTATGTGGGGGAAAAGCTTGGAAAGTCAATTGTCTGACTATGTACCTCAAGAAATTAGAAAAAGGTATCTGACTAATACAAGGGGGTGATAAGAAAAAAAATGGGGATAATTAACAAAGAAAAGGGCAAAATAAATGGAATAAAATATACAATAAAATTGATATTGAAAGCTGATTGCTTGAAAAGACCAACAACAACTTAAAGGGGTAAGTTAAGGAACATTACTATGCATCTTGATAAATGCAGAAAATTTTTTATAAAATACAAGATCACAGGGACAAGGAAACAAAACTGTAACTAGAAATTCAAGGTATTTTCCACAATAAGAGTATTTACTGAAATTGTAAATTAACTGCAGAAGAAAATTTCCTTAGACTGGTAAAAGCGAAATCATACTTAAAGGTGAAATGTTGAAAGAACTCTCCCTGCATTTGAAACTTAGATGAGAAAAAGTCATTTATTACTAGCATCTATTCCACAATGCACTTCAAGCTCTGTCCACAATGAGAGAACAGAAACAGAGAAAATGGATGATAGCCAAGCGTATCAGTGGTTGTATGCATGAATAAACTACAATATGTTCTGTGTTGTACTGTGCTCAATGTAGTGTCACACTATGATTAAATACAAACAAACTACTGCAACATAAGCATTGTAAATCAATCCCCATACATAGTAAACTAAGGAAGCCGGCCACAAAAATGTATAGGCTGTATACTTCCATTTATGTAAAGGTCAAATTGTAAAAATAAATTGTGATAACAAAAATCAAGATACCATTCAGTGTGGTGGAAAGTAACATTGGAGGGCGAGAGACAAAGCTCAGAGGTGGTATGCTGGCCTAGCAAGTGCAGCTGCCTGGGTTTATTTCCTAAAACCATGAAACATACACATACATACTATCTAGATATTAATTTTTTTTTTTTTTTGCCTTTTTGAGACAGGGTCTCACTATGCAGTTCAGGCTGGCCTTGAGCTCACTTTTGTAGCCCAGGCTGGTCTCAAACTTGCACTGATCCTCCTGCCTCAGCCTCCCAAGTGCTGGGATTACAGGTGTGCGCCACCACGCCCCGCTTATCTAGGTATTAATTGACAGGAGGGAGGCAAATGGGACCTCTGGGTTAGTGGATTTCTTAATCTGTGTTGGGTTCGTAAGATGATACTTGTAATCTGTTTTCTTCCTTCCACTTTCCCACATTATTAATAAAGTGTTTATGTAGAAACAAAATGGTATTATTTTAGCTAGTTTTTTAGTTGCTGAGACAAAAGATCTGACACCCAGAGATAAAGGGGGAAAGGCTTATTTTTCAAAACTCACACTCTGTGAAGGTTCCAGCCCATGGTCAGCTGGCTCCAACGGTGACACATGGCAGAGGGCAACAGTTCCCATGGTGGCGGAAGACAAAAAAAGCCACAAGGGAGGAGAGGAAACAAGCTTCTTTCTGTCCCTCATAGCATATCCAGTCAAGTAGGACAACGGTGGTACCAATCCAACCAGTGGACTGACCCAGCAATTACACACCCTTCATCCCAGCATTGGTGCATGAATCAGTCACTCGAGATTCAGCCATCTCTGGAAAAACCTATCTAAAGGCATGTGGGGCTTCTGGGGTGGGGGCAACTAGACACAGACCATAACAGTTATAATGCCTATAAGGAATGCTAGAGGTTTTTCAGATATCAAAAAAAAAAATGTTTGCCATAGGAAGTAGATGAAAAATTTTAACAAGACATATAATTATCATTATGTTTATAAATCACTCACATTTTGGAAATGTATTTAGGAAAAGTATTTTGTGTTCATCAGATATAATGGTTGCAGCCAGGCATGGCAGTACATGCCTGTAATCCCAGCACTTGGGAGTCTGAGGCAGGAGGATCAGTGTGTGTTCATCTTGGATGACCATTTCTGGATTGGATCTTTGAATTTTGTAACCCTAATGTTTTTTAGTTCTTTATAAATTCTAGATAGAAGATTTTTGCCTGAATACTTATTAGCTAAGATTTGTTTTCAAAATTTGTGGGTTATCTTTTTACTCTGTTAGTAATTCTTTTTATGTACAAAACTTCTCAGCCAGAGGAGGTCCCAGTTGTTGATTCTTTCAAGTGATAAATGTGCATTTTGATTTTTGTCCATGAACTGTTTGCCTACCCCGATGATTAGGTCAGGAGAAGGGCAGCCTGTAGGGTAAAAGTCCTATGGTGGTGGTGGTGAAAGAAGGGTATACAAACCTGGAAAAAGTTAATATCAGTTAACAAGTGGGTTTTGTTATTGTCCAGCCACAGGCCTTAGCAGGAATCCTAGAATGTCAACATAGGCTTGGCTCAGTGCTAACATTCTCAGTAGAGGTAGAGCAACTACTCAATTTTTTTTTACATAGATAGTAAAGTGGGCCACGGGAAACAAGTACTTATTGGAAGGTTAAAAAAAAAAAAAAAAAAAAAAAGCCACCTCTGAGAAAAGAGAAAAGAAGCAAGACCTGAATCACCTGGGACTAAAACTTGGGAACCAGGGAATTTTCTCTGAAGCCACAAACAGTTGTTCCTCAGTATCCGTGGAAAGTTGTTTCCAGGGCCTCCCTAGAGATGCCAACAGCTGCAGGTGCTCAAGGCTCATACAGGAAATGGTGGGGGTTTTTGTGTCTAATCTATGCACATCCTCCTGTATGCTTTAAATTGTCTCCAAATTACTTATAAAACAATGCAAATACTACATAAGTCATCATATTGAAGTGATTAAGAAAGAATAAATAGAAAGTTCAATACCAAATTTTTTCAATGATTTTCAATCTATACTAAGTTGAATTCACAAAATACAGTGCACCAATTGCATAATATGTGTCTGATTATTTGCTATACTACACAGACGTCCCTTTTGGGGATTAACTTGTCAACAGCTAAAAATGTCTGGCCTAGGCCCAATTCTATAGAACCACATTTGATCATCGACTCTGTGTCTTAGAAAATCTATTTAGTTATAGGCTAGCCAACGGACTGACACCTGCTAGAACTCAAGCCTACCTTGATCCAATCAGCAATTAAGGAAGGTGCTAAAACAGTGCAGAGATAGCAGGAGAGATCCATCGCTTCAGCAGGATGGGAACGTAGAAGAAAGCAACAATGGACAGTAGGTAGGGTAAGGCAGGCACCCTGCATACCAGCAACAAGTTGGAATCAGCCCTGAGACTGGCTTCTCATCAGCTCTGTGGACTAAGTCATGTAGTTTTCCTTGTTCTATAAGAGTTACTGAAAACTCTATCAGGACTTCGGACACTTTATCTACTTAGAGACAAAGATGCTGATGATGAATGCTGCTTGCAGAGTATTTGCAGCTCTGTCTTTCTAGGCACTAGATCTGATTTCTATCTCCAGGTCTCAGCTGAAATATATCCTCCTCTGAGCAAAGCCTTCTGTGTGTATCTGATGCTAAGCACTACCGCTCCTGAAAGAACACCCGTAACTACCAAAACCACTCTCAAATGCCAGTCCGTAGAACAGGAGCAATAGAATCAGCTTAGTAACTCAATGCTAGAGCATTTAATTTAGTAGTTTTGCAACAAACCAGAGTATTTACATTTGTTTGATTTTTAAAATTCTCCTAGATGATTCTAGTACACACAAAAAGTTTAAATCCATGGATTAGATCACCCTGCAGCCCCTTAAACTTCCTAACTTGAACTGTGTGTGGTACCCTGCCTAGTCTTCTAGATCCCTGATTTCAAGTTGAGCAGTGTTCACCCCTGATGTTGCTAAAGCTACCAGAACATAGGTAAGCTGGACTCTACCACACACTTGTGTATATGGGGGTATCTCAAAATCCTCGTGCAGTTTTTACGTTGTACTTACAAATATGTTGCTCATTTTAATTGTAATGTGAATAAAGGGATAAAATGTGTTTCTGGGCCTATTAAGTCAAGAATGATTCATAAATGAGCTATGCCAGTCTCTGTTGACCAGATCCATTGGTAACTTTCCCACATGGCCAGAATTTACTGAATAATATTCACCAATTACTTCCATTTCATTAGCTTTCATTGGCCCTTTCAAGATTTACTCTGGAATCAGTAAGCCAGGTAATCACAGGGTGCTTTATCTGAATCTTATTTATTAATATCAAGTCACAAACCACAGTTCACACAATAATATATAGGTCACAGATAGCCAGGAAGAGTTCATAGTGGTTACAGGATTTAAAGAGGTAGAACTAAAAGCTGATGCAGAGAGCAGAGATATGAAGTCATTATAGAGAAGCAGATTACAAATTCTCTGTCTCTCTGTCTCTGTCTCTGTCTCTGTCTCTCTCGCTCTCTCTGTCATACACACACAAAATACATTATTTTGCAATAAACTATCTATATGTGACAGTCTACATACCTTGTTTGACATATTTTAGGAAAGACACAAATGTACTACTTCACTGTAGTAGAGTCTAATAGAAAGCGATAAAATCAATTCAACTGGATAAGAAGAACATAGTTCACAATGAATTAGGAGCTAATTTAAGCCATGTAGCTTATTAAGCTTAGAAGTATAACTGAGCACAAAAGATTAAAATGTCAAATAAGAATGGAGAGATAAGGACCCTTCCTCTCAACAAGAAGGCTCTGAAGCAGAGTAAGCTAAATTAGTTGATAGCACTTCCCTACCTCGAGACTGGATATGGAAGAGCATTAGAAATGAAAAAAAAAAAAAAAAT
>PVJA010018373.1:0-11913 GCA_004027025.1 Myocastor coypus | reverse complement strand
CACCAAGAGTATCTATTTTCTTTCTGATTTCCAATAACCACTGCTAATTTCCTCCATTTGTCCATGATTTCATTCTCTGACCTTTTTAGACAACAAGCTCAAATTTATACAAAGTTAACTATTTCATCAATTCCTTGTGGATTTAAGACCTCACTGTGTTAGGACCCCAAGGCAGAAGCACCCAGTTTTCCAGTATATCATGTGATTTAATTTGATAAGATTATAGGTGACAAATTTTCAATCACAAGATTAATTTATTTATCACAGTGTAGCTAGGAGTTGAGCTTTGGTTCTGGAGGGCTGTTCATTCAGCTGTTTGTATTTGATAAATTTAATGTGTTCAACAGCTAGTAGTTAACTATTTGCACAGACAAACTGCCAATCATTCTGATTCAATGTCTGCGTCCAACATATTGCAAACTGTGCCATGAAATGGAATCAACTCAGGGGAAGGCATACCACCTGAGAGTTCCTATTCTATGCAGCACAGAGTAACCCTGCAGGGTACAGGCCTCTGTACACAAGCTGGATCCTAGATTGTACATCTCTGTACCCATTTGTCAAATCCCAGAGAGTACTGCTTGAAGTACCACCTGATACTTGAGCATTCACATGGAAATACATAGCTATTGTCATACACTCCCATGAAGTAACCAAGAAATTCCATTCCTTTATAGTGCTAGAGTTTTCCCAGATGTCTTAGAGAAGAACTGGCATCCAACAAGACACAGATCCCAGAATCAGACTGCTTGGTGCAAGACCTAGCTATTCCACTTATGAGCCATCTAATCTTCTATAAGTTAATTAAGCCTTAAGTGCTTCAGCTTCCTCCTCCTGCAGTTGAAGGGTTACAGTGACTCATTCCCATCACAGCTCTGACTTTGTATACATTCAGTGAATATGCAGCCATTACTATGACTTCTTTTTTTAAACTTATAGGCTAAGTTAATTTTGAGCAATTTATATACCAAATGTTCAATGTCATAGAGTACCTGTTGTCATTAGTCACACGTTTCATTACAGTCCCTCACTCTGAAGCTCAGTCAGTAAGTTTTCTTCCTCAGGGGTGCATATAATCTTATTCAACTTATTCAATATTTGCTTAGCATGCATGAGGTCCAGAATTCCATCTCTATCACCACAAAAAAGGTGATTCAATCCCAAGCACCACAAAAAATAAAAATAAGTTAAAAACTAAAGTAAAATGGTAAAAACTATGAACAGCTGGAAAAGTTCCTTCTGAAAGGTCAGCCACTTCTCAAGTTCAAATTAAAATTTTCTTACTTGAATGCAAGCCCAAATCTTGCTACAGCATATGACTTTCCAAAAAGAAGTCAAAACTCTAGAATTTATTCGTCAATCTTCACTTTGTAAATAAAGTCTAGAAGTCCTTGCCTATGCCACTGTATTCAAGACTTTTACTTATTTTATCTTCCAGCAAATTAAATGTTTCTGTTTCAACGTTTTGATCCAATTGATACCAGTTTAGTCATTAAAAGGATAAACTTGAATCACTTGTAGGAAAATGGATGCATCTTGATGCCAACATATTCAGTGAAATAAATATCAGATGGCTTCTCATAATACAGAAATTGAAAATATAAACAAAGGGCAAAATGAAACATAATAGGTTAAAGAAGATAGTTTTTCAAAAAGGGAAAGGAATGAAGAGATGCAGGGAACACAGGGAGAGAGGAGGGAAAGGTGGTGAAAAGAGTTAAGATGAGTTGCATAGTGTACTGAGTTTCCACAAGGAAGTTATCAGGATACACTGAAGAAAAAAAAAAAACTAAGAAGGAAATATTGGCAGAGCAGGGTTAGGCTTGATGATTTCTGCAGTCTCTTCTAGGTATAAAAGTGAGCATCCTACTGGCAATGAAGCTCATGGAAAACTGAACTCTCTCCACAGAGTCTGTGGGGTTTTATGAAGTGTATGATTTCCTGAAGCCTGCCCACAGAACTCAAATGAAAGAGGTCCAATTTAGGAGGATTTTATGATCTTGTTATTCTAACTAGTTGCTACCTAGAAGCTAGCCAAAACATTGGGAGACATGAGATGCAGAGGTATAAGCCTTGGGAAAACACGAAAACCATTTGTCCTCTCTATAAGGGAGCCAATGAAAGAGAACAGTCTCCTAGAATTAAGTCTGAAGCGCTAGTCTGGACTTGGGCACTAATCAGTTTTGTGAACTGGGCAGCTGTCTTCCACTCTGGTCTCTAAGAGTCCTTGAAGCAGCAGTACACTTTTCATGCGCTAGTGTAAGGACATGACTGGGATTGCCACATAGAAGTAAGTCAAAAGCTACACACATGGTTTACGTTCTCAATGATTTATTTGTTGATTTGAAGAAGAAATATTACAACATGCCCTAATAATTAAACAGCATGAAGGATTGTATAACAATAAAATTTTCCCTTCCCCCTGATTTTCCTGTAGTCTGGTTCTCATTCCCAAGGCCCCATAGATATGATTACCTCCCTGTGCAGTTTTCTTAACTACAAACAGAAATGGATCTATACATTATTTTACTCCTTGTTTTCCCATTAATCATGGTATCTTAAAACACACTGCATATCAGTGCATATGCATCTTGTCCATCTTTTTAAAAATACTTTCAAACACTTTACTTTTTTTTTTGTATTTGGTACAAGGTCTACAGGGGCTACAGGGTCTCCCTATGTAGATCAGCCTCATAGTGCTTCTCCTGTTTTCAGCCTTCCAAGCACTAGAACTGTAGGCTCATGCCACCACACCCAGTCTGTTGTCCATCTTTTTAAGTCCTCAGTGTATTTCATTTTATAGATATACATTACATAATGAATAAGACTATCCCTTACTAATGGACACTTGTGTTTACAAAAAGCTCACTCACATTTTTCTACTTAGAATAAGACCAATTAAATTGTGTGTGTGTGTGTGTGTACCTCTCTGCACAGTTGAGCCTCATAGAGGGGATAGAGTACTTCATTTTTCTAGGGATTCTGAGACACTTCTTAAGCAAGATAAAAAAGAGAAATAGTATGTTTTTGCCTGTGAAAGACTGAATTTGCATTTAAAGAAGGTTAATCTTTGTACCTCAGATTTCTCTTGGCTTACTCAATAGTCTTTAGTTTGTTTCTTTTTACATCAAAATTTATCACAAACCCTTAGGAATCATAAGATGATATTGTCATTAATGGGCTGTTTTTTCAGAAAACCAACATTACCTTGTTTGACAGGAAGCAGACTCCCATCAGATTCCATGCAAAAGGCTCAGCAGACTTTATAACATGGGTATCTCAGGCTCAAATATGTTGGCTCAATTTATAAAGAAAACAAAGATTTCATCATTTTCTTCCTTGGAATAGATACAATAAATAGTTTTGTTAAACCTAAACAACACATTCCAACAAGTAAACAAAGATCATGAGATAATTTAATTTTAATTTGTGTTTGCCCAAGAAGCCAATATGACTAAGAAAGCACCCATATGGATCACGGCTTTCTCTCTTATAAATTTGCTAACACATCTTCAGTTTAAAAAAACAACATATCTGAAAGACTAAAATTCCAAGAAATCATGTCAGTAGAACAAGCACCCAGCATATTTTATTGCTTGCTTAAGAAGATTACAGGAGAGAAGTCAGGGATGTGGAAACATAATTTGTTAGAAATGCAATCTTTCCAGACCTCATTAGTTTGTGTTCATAAGTAAGATCAAATTAATGTAATAACTTACATTTCGTATGTAGGAAAGAAAAAAAATACCCCTCTCCTACCCTCCATAGGTGTTTGGGTTTGAATTAAATTTGGATAGAAAAGATGAAAAAGAGAAAAAACTATTTTAATTATGTACATGCATGAAAGTTCTTAAAAAAAAAACCTCAAAGAGGGTCAGATTGCTAAATGACATAGCATATTCTGAGTTACAGAAAGAAATACGGGAATAAGGACTGTAAAGAGAATGAGGGGCTAGACACAAATTTGGGGAAGGTGAACAAAGGCAAAACAAGATAAATGTTGCTTTTTATGAAGATATAAGCTTCTCAAGTAATAAAATCCATCTCCAGAGCAGCTCACCTCCTTAAATATCACTACAGGACCCACGCTGACCGACACGGGCCTACGCCCAGGACCTCTCCAACTCCACCTGTGTGCTCTCCCCCGCACCAGCCACTGGAACCAGGCCCCAACGTGCCCAAGCTGATAGACCCTGACCTGCGCCCAGGCAGGACCTCTTCTCCGGCTTGTGCCCCAGCGCCGTGAGCCACCAGAACCAGGACCCTGCCCCCCATGTTGGTCACCCAGCCTGCGCCCAATTGCAGCAGGAAGAAGCTGAACACAGCAGCCAGACCCAGCCAGGCACAGCTGGAAGGGATCAACACTGGTGGATCCAGACCCAAATTTCAACAGACACTAACAGTATAGCTTTACCAAAGTATAGAGATCATACAAAATAGCAAAGAGAAGGAGCAAGATGCAGTCTCAGTCCCAAGTCCATCCAGAACAAATACAGGACACAATAACAGTGTAGAAAACGGGAATCAAGCAGTTGAAATCTTTGAATTGGTAGCATCTGAGGTAGATAGACAAGTGCAGAAATGTATAGAGGAACTCAGATCAAAGGTGACATCTGAAGTAAAAACAGAAATGCATGAATTAATAAAATTTGACGTGGAAAAAGAACTGCAGAAACGTATAGAGGAAGTCAGGCCAAAAATAACCTCTGAAGTAAAAGAAAAAAAAAAGTACATCTTTAATATCAATATCACTGCAGATGTCTTTTAGTGAGATAAATTTCCTTTTAAAAACAGTAACTACATAAGGCTACTACTGTGTCTGCACTATCTCAAAATAGCCCCCTATTAGTAATCAGTATGACAAAAAGCATATGAAGAAGTCTGTTCTAGAGTGGCATATTTTGGGGTCCTATAGTCATATTTGGAGGTGGCATTCTCCAAGCCCTAACACGTATACTTCATGGGACATTTCTTATTTCCAATGAGATACTTGTTCCCAGCCCAGAAAGATTCCTTGAGCTTCCAGTCAGTGCCTCTCATACATTCAGACATGTTCTTTCCTGGCCTGGAGTGGCTAGTTTATGCCACCAAGGAGCAGTTAGGTAAGATGGCAGTGGCTGTACTGCTTTCCACTCTGTCTAAAAGAACACTCTGATGCTCAAAGTGTATTGTGTTCATACATATGCCTGGAATAGTCGTCCTCAGCTCTGAGTTCCGCATGACCATCTGAACTGCCTGTCATCTCCTCATATACACTAATCTAACAGTATCTCCCCAGGGGACCCTTTTCATTTTCTCAGATCACCCAAGGACCAATAAGTATATCCAATATTCAGGCAGATGTCAAGCTGCACTCACCACAGCAGGACTACTCCACCTCCTAAGTGCTCAGAGAAAGTCTTGTTCTCCAGCTGGTTGTCCTTATATTGACAGCGATTCATCAAACCTTCTTACAGGAGGCTGACTCCTCACTGAAGTTCAGGATGGGCTAGGGCCATGCCTCACGGTCCCGGCCTCCTCACTCCACATACAGGACAGCCCTTGGATCCCTTCATCCTCACAAACACATTATATATCAGAATTTGTCTTTATTTTACACTAACTGGCAATCATCTCTATTTTATAATATAGGATATGAAGAAATTTTATTATAAAACTATGTGCAGAGCAAAATAATCTTATTCTCAAGATTCTAGGTTTTAAAATATTCATGTATCAGTTATTTTCCCAATAATTATCTCCTTGCATAACTTTATAGCGTCTGCTCAGTTTCATGATATTCAGGTACTCCAAGCCTTTACAGCATTTTATTCTAAACTCATTCAGCAACAAAACCTTTTTTGTTCAGTGAATTCCTACCGTGCACATGTGGCCTCGCTAGAGTGGAGCACTGCTGTGGAACTTCGAGGCCCTGCTTACAAGAGAGTGCTCTGCCTTTACATGCCACCTATGGACTCACATATGGAGCAAAATACTCTGCACAAGAGTCGTTACAGATTTATTTGGTTTATTCCTTCTTTGAATCACTGTTCCAGCTTGTCTAGAAGATTCTTTATCTTGTGGTTATAATTAGCCCAGCTATCGAGAAATTGAATTATTAAATGTGGGAATGCTTAAGCTTGGAAATAAACACAAAGTTATATTTAGCAAGCAAATATACCAAACCAAAGGACTGTCAATATTTCCACGCTGTTATGAATTGTGTCTAGTGGTCCCCCCAAAGCCTCACTGCAATTGTGGACTTCTAGACTTTGATTAATTCGTGATCCAGAGCTTGGTTTATGGGTGTGAGTACTCCTGAGATGATGGACGTAAGTGCTGCTGGGATTATGGGCGTAAGTGCTACACTTGGCCTGGGGCAGATAGCCTGAGTGAAACATAAGGGAGACAGACTTGCACTCTGTAGCCCTTGTTGCTGCTGCTCCTGCTCTTTTGTTCTTGCTCTCTTGCTCTTTGCCACCAAAGAGCCACATGTGATTGGATACTCTCTGCCATGTGCCACTCTGCCTTGAAACCAGCCAAGTATGGGCTGAAGCCTCCACTGCCTGTGAGCTACGTACTCCTTCTCTTCCTTCATCGTGTGTATTTGTCCCAGCAATGAGAGAAAAGAGTAACAATGACACATGCCAAAACCCTAAGCAAGCCATTCATTCCTCTTTACTTACAAGCAATAGAAATCTAGGCCTTAAATAAATTATTTCCAGAGAAATCAGTCTTACTCACGTGGAGACTGACCAGTGACAGACTCCTTTGAGACACCTCATAACCACCCGGTGTTATGAGCTGAATGAAGGTCCTGCATTAATCCCAAGAACTTAAGAGCCTCTACTGATCTTCCCCTCCCTTGATTTTGTTTGTCTCACTTATTCATACAACAAAGTGCTTTTCTCTACCCAAATTTCTACTCTTACTCTCACGCTGAAAGCCTTTCCAAGGGTCATTTTGTAAAATGACTATAGAGCATGTTGCCACAAATAAAAATTTTAAACTGAAGAAATTATGAACAAGAATGAATGCTAGGGCTTCAGGCAATAAGATGTAACTATTCTATGAAAATTAAACTCATACTGATTTCCACAATGGTAATACCAGCCTGCATATCAGCATGGAGATTCCTTGAAAAGTTAGCACTGGAGGTCCCATTCAAGCCAACTATCCTCCTCTTAGGTATTTTTCCAAAAGAACTGAAATCATCATACACAGCAATATGTATGTAGGTCACCCGCATTGACAGCTGTGCAATTAGTCATAACCAAATCTTGGAAACAACCCAAATACTCATAAACTAAGGAATGGATAAAAAAGATGATATTTTTACACAATATAGTATTATTCAGCTATAAAAAAGATGAATTTTCGGCTTTATAGCTAAGTGGATACAGCTAGAGACTATATTGTTAAGTGAAACAAATCAGATCCACATCATATTATCTCACTAGTGTGAGAACTTGAAAGAGTAAGGAAAAATCTAAAAGATACAAAAGATATTGTGGAAGAAAAAGAATTTTTTCAATGAAAAACTGGGATGAGGAAAAGAAAAAGAAAGAAAAGAAATAAGAGGAAAAGATATATTTAGGTATGCATGCAGAATAGTTTGGATTAACTGTATTGTCGATTTCTGCTGCTGTTTTAAAAGCAGAAGTGAACGCTTAAATTTATGTTTCACTATGTTTCTTTTTTCTCTTTTGAATTTCTTATAACTTCTTTGTCATTTTTTAACTGAATCTTACATGTTTATATCTGGTAATGTTAACAACTAATTAGAAGATGGCATCATGTAATTCAGCAGCCATTGTTGAATTACTTACTTTGTTTAGTGAAATCTTGTATCATTTCTAATGCTGTTTTTTCTGTTATATCTCTATGTTGCATTCTTTAAAAATAAAAAATAAAAAATAAACTTACAGAATTCTCCCTATGCATCACTGATTAATAAATAAGCATTTTTTCTGTTTGATCTGAGACTCAGCTTTTTTTTATATCGTTTTCTCATCATCCTCTCAAAGAGTACAGAGGGGGTTGTGTCTACATGACTGCTGTGACCGATAGCTAGGTGTCTCCCCAATGCTTCATGTGCTCAGAAAGATGCTTTGAGTTTTCAAGTAATTTCTCTTATAGATTCAGATGTATCAGCTTTTGGACGTGTCTTAATCATGGTCATGTAATAGCAGACCATAAGGGTGTGACACTAAATTAGTGCAGTGACTGGGTTAACGTAGTTCTGGGTGTGGATGATGGACTTACTGAGGAGGGAAAGATGCACCCTGGGGGTGAGTGGTACCAAGATAAATGATGATAGTTCAAGTGAAATGAAAAGAGCAAGAAGGAGAAGCCTTGCTGCTGCCACGCCCCTTGCCATAGCTTCTTTCCCCTGCACCCCTTGACATAGCCTCTTTCCCCTACTCCATACCCCTGCTGTTATGCAGCCTTGTCTTAGAGCAGGCCAAATACTCCCTAAAACCTTTGCAAATTGAGAGCTAAAGTAGACCTTTCCTCCTTTAATTTGTGGGAGTTTATCTCAGTAATAAGATCATAACTAAGAGAGATTTTGATATCAGGAGTGGAGTCATGGTGTTAACTACTTGGCCATGTCATTCAGAGCTTTTGGAACTTGCTTGTGGGAGAGTTTGAAAGGATTTGGAGATACAGCCTGGAGAAGTATAAGAATCCATTGGTCTCAGTGTGATCCATTTTACCTGGGAAGAAACAATGGCAGGAATGAGGAAAAGATAGACAAGAAGACAGGAGCTGGGTTAGGTCGTGACTCCTCTGCATCACTGGCAAGACAACCCCTGAGCAACAATATAATTTATGTTTGTTTATACATTTGCAAAGTTAGTAATATGTGACACAAGCTTGCTTAGTGACTAATAGCTGAATTTAACCAGTTAGAATGGTTATCTGAGGTGTGTGGTAGCTTATTTGCTTTAGGTACTGAGGCCTCGTTCTGCTTACACACATTTACCCAGTTGTCTAGCTTTCATGGCTCCCAACATATCCTCCGTTTTGTTGTGTTGTGTCAGAGACAGGTGTTCCATTGCAGGTGGAGAAGATATGTTTGGAGAATTCTTTAGAGGACCTTTTCATGCTTGATATCAATTCAAAGATTGTATGCACTTGAATTCAGCAGTGCAACCCTATTTACTCCAATAGTCCATAATAGTAGTGAGTTATTAGTACCGCTGATAATTGCCAGAAGTTGTTAACGAGCCTTTTACAGCTTGGCACATTAATATGCCATCACTTTTCCCATCTCACGGTTACACTTTTTTGCTAGATAGTTAAGACTAAGATTAAGCAAGACCTATATAAATACAAACTTAACTTATTATCTGACAAGGTCAGTTAATCTCTTCAGGGTTTACCTTGGAACCTTGAACAACACCTCTTGGATGTCAGCGTCAGTGTCAGCCACCTGGGTGTTTCACCCTCTTTCTTCCCTTGCCCTCTTGCTTATTCTTTCTCTATCACTTAATCTCTTTTTGCCTCTATTGATTGTTTTATTAATCTGACTATTTACACTAAGACTTAGTCTTTTTCTTCTCATTTTTTTACACAACTTCCATGTTCAAGAACATAACTTGTCTGTCCCTTGTTTCATTAAAGTTTCCATAAAAGAACCAAAGGGAAAAAACTGTGCTCCTTAAGCAACTTTTTCAACTTATGTTCTGCTCATAGATAGTGATAGTTATAAAGGCTTTTTAATATTTTAAATATCTTAAAATGCCATTAGTTCAAACTAGTAGCACTTTTAACCTGTAAATGTTTCTGATCTTTTCTGTAAGTTTGTAGCAAATCTGATTTGAATATAACTCATTTAGAAAAATATACACACACAATTCCTTTAAAATAGGTCTGTCCCTCACATGTGCAAATGTTGTATTGCCTCTCTTGTGTGAGAACCTGAAAGTGAAAAATGGAATTTGAGAGTACTATAGATATTGGGAAAACAGAGTGAACTTAATCAAAAAGAAAGAGTTACTGAGTTGAGGAGAAGGACAGGAGAGGGAATGGGGGAGATTTATTTATCTCCGTAGGAAGGATGGTTTGAACAGTACTGTGCATTTTTGCTGGTCTATGGAAAGGAATACATACTAATTTGTTTTATCTCATTTTTTTCAATTGTCTGTACTTTTTCTCTTCTTATTTTCTTACACATGTCTTTCTTCTTCCAATTTTACATGTTTATACATGGTAATATGAATAACTTGTTGGAACACAATACTATTTATTATAACAAACCCTGTGAAATTCATAATACTTTATTAAGTGAAATTTGGTATCACCTATAATTTTGTCTTTTTAAATTCTCTCTTTTAAAAATATAAAAATTAAAATAAAATAGGCCTGGACTTGATCCACACTATTTTGGTTCAGTCATGCTATGGGCAGACAAGGTCTTCTAATTTCTAGAAGACTTTCATCCACTTAGAGGTAACAATGGGCACTATCTTACGTCTTTCAGCTGTCTTCAAAAGGTTTCTTTTTGCCACTTCTTAATTTGATCTTAGCCTTACCTATATTGCTTGTTTGTTTTCTTTTCGCTTACTAAAGTGAACAAAGATGATGAGAAGTTTTACCCTCTAGTCCTGTAAGTCCTATTTCTTTTGTACCCCTCAAATTCTGCTCCCAAATTGGCAGTTCTTTCTCAATCCCTTCTATTTCATGTAACATTATGTTGCTAACAAAAGGTGTCTGCTCATTTTATATTGTATATAGAAATCTCCCTACAAACTAAAAAATTCCAACACATTTTCTATTCTTTTCAGTTACCATCAGTGACAGTTTTACAGTTTATTTGCCTCTAATATGGAATAGAATTTTTCCAATATAAACACATTCCTTAGGTCTCTTCCAGCCTTTTTAAACCACATTTGGCATTTGTAAAACATATATTTGTCCCCAGTTTACAAACCAGTGCTGCATATTTTAGGTGTTTGTTATGAAAACTTTCTGCTTCAGAATACAGAATGCATTATCACACATTTACTGCCACAATAGTGTTGCAGAACTTCACTGAAATTCCATAAATATTCTAGGTCTTATCTTTTACATATAATTTTGAATTTTTTCCAAAGAAGTAAATTCTCCACTATGTTTTTTTTTTTTTTTTTTTTTTTTTTTCTTTTTGAGACAGGGTCTCGCTATGCAGTTGAGGCTGGCCTTGAGCTCACTTTTGTAGTACAGGTTGGTCTCAAAGTTGCACTGATCCTCCTGCCTCAGCCTCCTGAGTGCTGGGATTACAGGTGTGCACCACCATACCTGGCTCAAATACGGTTTGAGTGCTCTGAATTGATTACAGATTCATATACATGATATACAACATTCTGGCCTTTAAGTTGAACTCATATAGGCATATATATAGGACTTAATATATATCATATCTGATGTGAAAAATCCATAGTTCAGTTTTTAATCTAAGCATTGGTATAATTTTATTGATAACTTTATTAGACAGCATCTCAGCAAACTTGTCTGTCAATATTAAAATTTTAATAGTTCAATAAAAGTCCATTCGGCATTGGTTTTATTGGAATGTAAAGTACACAAATTATTATATGTTATGGTATATGTCTAGTTGTCCCCCCAAAGCCTCATGGAGTCATTGGGTGGGGACTGCTAGAGTTTGAGACTTGATCCATGATCCCTGGGATTATGGGTTTTAGTACTGATGGGATTATGGGTGGATGTACTTCCGGGATTATGGGTGTAGTCTAGGGCGGGAGCTAAGGCGGAGAGCCTGAATGTAATATAAAGAGAGACAGAGAGACAGACTGGAGCTCGAGCTGTTGCTGCTGCTCTGCTGCCGTGTTGGTTGGCTACCTCTGCCGCCATTTTGTTGCTGTTCCGCCGCCATGAACTGGATGCTCTCCGCCCTGCTCCACTCAGCCTTGGGCCAGCCGAATATGGACT